>JAGTYA010000331.1:0-30190 GCA_024291935.2 Okapia johnstoni | reverse complement strand
CACCCCATGGAGGGGCAAAAGGAAACACAGGTATTGCTTTTTCTCTCGAACAGCAACTGTTGGGCTGTTTCAGAAGTCCCAACAATGGTTCTGTTCACCAGGCCAACAGGCTCCCCATTCAGTAAAAAACAGGACCTAGTCTTCTACAAACTCATCTGCTACAGAGCCTCACACATGGGGCTACTAGCTCTGAGCGTGGGTGCCCCCTCTTGATGTGCCCTGGGCCTGGGCGAGTGATAAATATAGCCCTACACCGGGCGGTGGGGCCCAGGGCTCTATGGCCCCTCCCAAATGGACTTTTTAACAGCTTACGAACTTTTCACCCCCCCTCCCCCCCCCCCCCCCCCCCCCCCCCCCCCGCAACCCACCCATTCCCTCCCCCCCTCGCCCCCTCCGCCCCCCATCCCCCCTTTCAGCCCACCAAAAAAAGCATCCTGGCAGGGTCTCTTCCTTAGAGTCAATGAAAGGTTGCCGAAGCGAGTGCTTCTCTCAATCCTTCCCCCCGTGGCACAACAGGTTTTTGGGCTGTTAAGAAACCACAACTAACAGTTTTGCCTCCAGGCGTCCGTTTCCTAGTCAGACAAGGCATAGTCTCCAGAGTTCTCTGCTACAGAGAAGACATGTGGAAAAAGTGCAGTGGAGGGAGCCTTCACTTTCCGGGGCAGTGTCGAAGCCTTACCTGGGTGGTGGGCCTTAATTCCTACGCCCCCTACAAACATACTTCCCAGGTAGCATTTGCAAGCCACATGTGATTTTCAGGCTGAGGGCGGCCTTGCAGGATCTCTTCCATGGAGGGAGCAACGGCAGCCCAAGTTGTGATCTGCTTTTTTCCATCATTACCTCGAACAGCAAGTGTAGGGCTGTTCAAAAGCCCCTACAATGGTTCTATTCCCAGGGCCTCAGTTTCCCAGTCAGAACAGACCTAGTCTTAAAAACTCTCTTCTACAGAGCACACATGGGGCATTAGCTCTGAGGAGGGTGCCTTGACATTCCTGGGCCCTGGGTAAGCCCTAGCCGGGCGTTGGGGCCTAGGCTCTATGGCCCCTACCACTGACTTCCAGCTAGCACTTTCCCAGCCACTTGTGATTTTCAGCCCGAAGGGAACACTGGCAGTGTCTCTTCCATAGAGACTCGAAAACGGTTCTTTAGCCCAAGGGAGTGCTTATTCAGTCTTCCCTGGTGCAACCAGGGGTTTGGTGTTAAAACGCCACAAAAATGGATTTGCCTCCAGGCCCCAGTTTCCTAGTCAGACCAGGACTAGTCTCTAGAGCTCTCTGCTACAGAGCAAACATGTGGAAAAAGCATTGTGAAGGGTTGCCTTCACGTTCCAGGGTCACTGTCGAAGACTTAAGGGCGGTGGGCCCACCTAATTCCTATTGGCCCCTAAAAACATACTTCCCAGGAAGCAGTTCTAGCCCCAAGTGATTTTCAACCCTGAGTGCCCCGTGACAGAGCTCGGCTTTCCATGCAGGCAGCAAAGGACGCACAAGGTATTGCTTTTTCCATCCTCCCTCGAACAGCAAACTGTTGGGCTGTTCAGAAAGCCCCAACAGTGGTTCTGTTCCCAGGGCCACAGTTTCTCCAGTCAGAACAGACCTAGTCTCCAAAACTCTCTGGCTACAGAGCACAAACATGGGGGGCAATAGCTCTGAGGAGGTTCCCTTGACGTTTCCTGGACCCTGGGTAATAGTAAGCCTACCCATGGGGGTGGGTGCCCTGTGCATCTATGGCCCCTTACCACTGACTTTCCAGCTAGCACTTTCCAGCCCCTTTGTGATTTTCAGCCATCGAAAAGCAGCCTGGCAGGGTCTCTTCCTTAGAGTCATAAAAGGTAGCCCAAAGGAGACTGCTTTATTCAGTCTTCCCTGGTGCAAAAGGTTGTTTGGCTGTTAAGAAGCCACAACGAATGGCTCTGCTCACCAGGGTTGCCTCAGTTTTCCCAGTCAAACAGACCAAGTCAGACCTCTGTGTACAGAGCTCTCTGCTATACAGAGCAGAAATTGGGGATGCCCTGCCCGGAGCAGTGGGGCCTAGGCACTGTGGCTCTTCCACTGACTTTCAGTTAGCACTATTCCAGCCCCTTCGTGATTATCAGCCAAATGCAGCTAGGCAGGGTCCTCTACCTTAAGTCATAAAAGGTAGCCCAAGGTAGTGCTATAATCAAGCTTCACCTGGTGCACACAGGTTGTTTTTTCTCTTAAGAAGCCACAACAAGTGGGTTTGATCCAGGGCCCTCAGTTTTCCAGTCAGAACCAACCAGTGCCCAGACTCTGTGTTACAGAGCAACACTCGAGCCTATACTCTTAGAGTGTTCCTTGAGGTTCCCCTGGCTTTGGGGAAGCCCTACCGCCGGCGGTGCACCTAGGCACTGTGACTCATTCCCACTGACTTTGCAGGTAGCAGCTTACCAGCCCTTTGTGATTTTCAGCCAAAGGCAGCGTGGCCGGTTGTCTTCACTTAGAGTCCATAAAAAGGTAACCCAAGGGATGTGCTATTTTCAAGCTTACCAGGTGCTATAGGTGTTTCTCTGTTAATACTCCACAACCAATGGTTTTGCTCCCATGTCTCAATTTGCCAGGTCTAAGCGCCTAACACGCGGGTGCGGGGCTACAGAGTAAAACATGGGGATCCAGGCAGCTGGGGTTAGCGATCTGCTACGGATCTGGCAACAGGGCAATAGCTCGGTTCTGGGCATTGTGTGGTAACGCGTGTGTCGGGTGAGAGCGCTATGCCAATGTCTTGGTGGGTAAGACTTAATAGGATTTCAGCGAGTAGACTGCACAGAAGCAGTTTGCACTTTGGGCTCAAGCGCCGAGACAGTGACACTACCAACCCGGGCTGGAAAGTCAGTGGAAAGAGACCTACAACAGATTGCGTAGGCCCCACCAACCATTGTTGGGCGGACTAAGTGCACTGTGGTCTCTTCGCACTGACAGCTTGAACTCAGAGCTCAATGCACTCAGGCCGCGCCCCTCAATGCCTCATAGTGAATCAGCTACACAGACACTGCACAGCCTATCTAGCCAGGTCTCTGTCTCCTTACTCCGTAGTCATAGCAGAAGGTAGCGCGCGAATGAGCTTTCAGGGTTTTTTCCTTAAATTTCCCAAAAAAAAATTAGCCCAAGGGAGGCTTTTTCCCAATTTCCACCCGGGTTTCAAGAGGTGTTTGTCGGTCTCACTGGGAAAACTGAGGCCTGGATGCAAACCCTTTGGGTTGGGGGGCCTTCTGAACCCCCAACCCCTTGTTTTTCCAGGGGGAAGATGGAAAAAGCAAAAACCCTTTGGGGGCTCCCTTTTGGGCTCCCTCCGGGAAAGAGATCCCGCCACAAAAAAATTTACCGCTCCTAAAGGCTGAAAATCACAAGGAGCGGGAAACTGCAACCGGGAATAGGGTTTGGGTAGGTCCCAAATCGGGAATTGGGGCCCAAACTCCCCGGGGTAAGGCTTCAAAGGGGGTCCCCTGGAACGTGAAGGCACCCTTTCACAGCGTTTTTTTCCACTTTCCCCTCCCTCTGTACCAAGAGCTGTGGAGACTAGGCCTGGTCTGACTGGGAAAACAAAAGGCCTGGGGGTAAATCCATTTTTGTGGTTTTTAACAAAAAACCCCCTGTTCCCCAAAGGAAAGTTTTGGAAATAAGCACTCCCTTGGGGCAAACCTTTTATGACTCAAAGGAAGGCCCCCTCCCGGGGCTCCCTTTTGGGCCCTAAAATCAAAAGGGGGCTGAAAGTGCTTTTTTGGAAAATCATTTGGTAGGGGCCCTAATTTCCTAGCTCACACCCCCTTTGGGTGGGGTTTCCCCCCACGCCCGGGGAAAAACGTAAAACCTTTGGCCCCCTCCTCAGAGCTTTTGCCCCTTGTGTCTTGTACAGAAGCCATGAGACTGGTCAGGTCTGACTGGGAAATTTAGGCCCGGGGAGCTGAAACATTGAAAAGGGGCTTCTGAACACCCCAAAATTTTGCTTTTTCGAGAAGGATGAAAAAAGCAGTTTTCTTGGGTTTGGCCTTTTTTCCCTCCATGGAAGAAACCGGGCCACCCCACCCTCGGGCTAAAAATCACATGGGGCGGGGAAAATGCCCCTGGGGAATCATTTTTGTGGGGGCCATAGAAACCTAGACCCCACTCCCCCCGGGTCGGGTTTCCCCCAGTCCCCGGGGAAAGGGTAAAGGGCCCCCCCTCAAATTCGCGGGTTCCCCTGTGGGGCCTGTAGAAAGGAGATCCCCCCAGATTTGGCCTGATCTGGCTGGGAAAACTGGGGGGGGGCCCCTTTTAACAGACCCAGTTTTGGGGGGGTACTGACAGCACAAACTTGCTGCGCGAGTGGGGATTAAAATAACCCCTCCCTTTTTTTTGCCTAGCTCCCCCCCAAAGGGAAGAGAGTTTGACAGGCCTCCTTCGTGCTGAAATTCAATGTGGCTGAAAAGGGCCTAGCAGGGAATTCAGTTTGTACGGGCCATTGCGCCTATACCCCCACCCCCTTGGGCTTCCCCCATCCCCGGAAACCCAAGGAACCCTCTAAAAAACCACTTTTTTCCCCACGTTGAAACTGTGGGCAAGAGAGCTCGCCAACTGGGCTTGGTCTGGCTAAAAACTAAAGCCCTTGGGAACGACCCATTTTTGGCGCTTCTGAAAAACCCCAAAACTTTTGCAACATGTGGGAATTGCGAAGCACTCTCTTGGACTCCCTTTGCTCCTCCACAGAAGAGAGCCTCCCCAGGACACTTTCAAAACTGAAAATCACATGCGGCTGCAAAGGGGCTTCCGGAAAATAGTTTTTTAGGGGCCATACGATTAGGGCCCACTACCCAGGTAAGGCTTAAAAACATTTTTCCCAGGAACGTAAAGGGCACCCTCCACACCCTTTTTTTCCCCCATGTGTGCTCTGTACAGAGAGCTCGCGAGGACTAGGTCTTTTTCTGACTGGGGAAACGAGGTCCGGGGCGGGAAACCCACTTTTGTGGCTTCTAACAGCCCAAAAATTTTATGGGGGAAAGGCGGTTTGAATCACATCCCCTTTTGGGTTTGGCCTTTGCTCCCTCCAAGGAATACACCCTGCGAGGTCGCTTTCCCGGGCTAAAAAATAAAAAGGGCCTGGGAAGTGCTACCCGGGGGGAGTCCCCACTTCCCGGTAGGTTTTCCCCCAGTGCCGGGGAAAAGTCAAGGCACCCCCACACCGTTGTTTCCCAATGTTTTGCTCCGTAGCAGAGAGCTCGTGACCCAAAGGCCGGGTCGGACTGGGAAACGAGGCCCTTTGGGGGCCCCCCAAATGTTAGGGCCCTTGTGAACATCCCCAACATTTTGATGCGCAAAAGGCGGATTGAATCAGAAACTCCCCTGGGAAAGTGCCTTTGTTCCTCCAAGTGAGACAGACTTCTAGGCCGCATTGAACTGAAAATCATATTGGACGGGGAAAGGGTTGCTAGCGGGGAAGGGTTCCTTTTTCCAGCGGCTGGAGCCCCCTAGTCCCCACTTCCCGGGTGGGGGTTTTTTCCAGTGCCCGGGAAACGTCAAGGCACCTCCAAAACCAAATTTTCCCCCCAAAAGTGTGTTTCTGTAGTAAGAGCTCGCGGACTAGGCCTGGTCGGGACAGGGGGGAAGGGTCAAACCCGGGAAAAAAGCCCCAGATTTTTTGGGGTTTGTCTGAAGAGTTTCTCTCTTGCCGCGTGAGGGAACCTAAAAAAACGACTCTCTCGGCTCCCTTTTTCCCCCTTTACAAGGAAAAGAGAATACGACCCTCCACCGGTGCAATCCCCCTGGGGCGGGGAAAAGTGCTAAAAGGGAACCCCAGTTTTTAGCGGGCCAGAGCCCCAAAAGGCCCCCCATTTACCGGGGGGGTTTTTTCCATCCCCGGGGAAAATTTAAAGGGCACCTCCAAAAACCTTTGTTTCGCAATGTGTCCCTTCTGAAAGGCCGAGATTGTAAAAATTAGCCAGCCCGACTAAGAAAACTAAAAAGCTCTGGAACCAGCCCCCATTTTTTTGGCTTCTAACCCAGCCCACATGGGGCGGGTCAAAGGGGGATTGAGTCGGGAAAACAATTGGGCCCTTTTCCCCTTTCCAAAGGGAAAGAGGGCCTGCAAGGCCGCTTTGGGGCTGAAAATCACTTTGGACTGGGAAGTGCTAACTGGGAAGTCATTTTCCCAGCGCTGGATTTGCCAAAGGGCCCATTTCCGGGGTGGGGCTTCCCCAGTGCCCGGGAATGTCAAGGCAGCCCCCCACACCACTTTTTCCCCCAAAGTGTGCTCGGGAAAGCAAGAGCTCCCCAAAAATAGGCCGTTCCCCAAAAGGGAAACGACCCTCTGGGATCAGACACATTTTTGTGGCTTCCGGACAGCCCCACCCCTTGCTTTTGCAAAGGGGGAGGGGAGTCAGCACTCTTTTGGGTTTGTTTTTCTCCCTCCATGGAAGATGTCATGCGGGCCCAAAAATTGGGGCAAAAAATCACTTTGGGACGGGGAATTACTAGCGGGGAAGCCCCATTTTTCCCCAGCGGCCAGAGCCCCCAGGCCCCATTTTCCCGGTGGGGGTTTTTCCCTTGCACGGAACGTAAAGGGGCACCATCCACACCTTTTTTTTCCCAATTGGCTCTGTAGCAGAGAGCTCGCGAGACGGGGGCCTGGTCTGAATGGGAAAAACGGGAGGTCCTGGGGGGAAAACCCCTTGTTGTGGTTTCTGAACACCCCCCCAAAACTTGAAGCGCGAAGGCGGATTGAATTACACCCCCTTTGGAATGGCCTTTGCTCCCTCCAAAAATTAAACAGCCTCTAGGCCCTTTTTTTGGGGCGGGAAAATAAACTTTGGGACGGGAAGTGCAAGCTGGGAATTTCATTTTTCCCAGGGGCCCCAGAGCGCCAAATCCCCCCATTTCCCCCCGGGAAAGGGCGAGCCCCCAGTCCCCCGGGGAAAAGGGCAAGGCACCTCCACACCACTGTTTCCCCAAGGGGCCCCTGTAGCAGAAGATCCGTGCCCTAGCCCTGGTCTGACGGGAATCAAACCCGGGAACAGCTCCTTTAATTTTGGTGTCAAAAAAGCTTCTCCCCTTGCCGCATGAGGGAAGCCTAAAAAACGACTCTCTCGGTTTGGCCTTTCCCCCCAAAAACAAGGAAGGGGAGAATGACGACCCTGCACCGGGTCAATTTGCCCCCCGGGCTGGGAACCCCCCCCCCCCCCCCCAAAACTGGGAAGTCATTTTTTTAAAGGGGCCAGAAGCTCCCGGGCCCCCACTTCCCGGGTGGGGTTTTTTCCCCTTTAAACTTGGAACTTTCCAAGCCAAACCCTCCACACTGTTTTTTCCCAAAGTTTTCCCTTTGTAGCAGAAAAGTTTCGCGAGACTGGGCCCTGGTCTGACAAGGAAACAGAGGTCCTGGGGGGAACCCCTGTTTTTGGTTTTCTGAACAGCCAACCTTGATGCGGGAAGGCAAATTTTGAATCAGCCCCTCCCCCGTGGTTTTCTTTTTGCTCCCCCCAAGAAAGACACCCTGCTGGGCCCGCATTCGGGCTAAAAATTTCACTTTGGGAAACGGGGAAAGTGCTAGCGGGGAATCATTTTCAGGGGCCCAGAGCGCCTGGGCCCCCCCCATTTCCCCGGGAAAGGGCTTCCCCATCCCCGGGGAACGTCAAGGCACCTCCACACCGTTGTTTCCCAAGTTTTGCTCTTTTAGCAGAGAGCTCGGGCGACTGGGCCCGGGTTTCTGATTTGGGGAAAAGTCAAGCCGGGGAACAGCCCCGGGTTTTTTGGGTGTCTAAAATTTTCTCTTTTTGCCCCCGCGGGGGAAAAGCCTAAAATCGATTTTCGGGGGCCTTGCCTTTCCTCCCTGGACAAAAAGAGACCCGCCGACCCCTGCCCCGGGTGAAAAGGCCATCGGCTGGGAATGCAAACGGGGAAGTTCATTTTTTAGGGGGCCAGAGCTCCCAGGCCCCTTTTTCCTGGATAGGCTTCCCAGGGGCCCGGGGAATATTAAAAGGCAACCTCCACACCGTTGTTTCCCAATGTGGGGCTCTGCAGCAGAGAGCTTGCGAGACAAAGGCGTGGTCTGACTGGGAAAGTGAAGCTCTGGAATCAGACCCTTTTGTTTTCCCTGAACACCCCCACAATTGCTGTGCAAAGGGGGTTTAGTCAAAATCTGTTTGGCTGCCTTTTTTTTCCCCAAAAGGAAAGGGGCCTGAAAGGGCCCCGCTTTTGGGCCCGAAAATCACATTGGACGGGGAAGTCTAGCTGGAAAGTAAATTTTCCCAGCTGCTGGAAGCCCTAGGCCCCATTTTTCCCCGGGTAGGGGCTTCCCCCCATCCCCCGGGAATTTCAAGGCAGCCCCCAAAACCATTTTTTTTCCCAATGTGTGCTCTGAACAGAAAAGCTCCGGAAAACAGGCCTGGTCGAGAAAGGGGAAACTGGGGTCCGGGAAAAAACCCATTGTTATGGCTTTGAAAAAAGGCCCAACCTTGATGGGGGGTTGGGGCGTTGAATGGGGGAACAACACCCTTGGGTGCCCTTTTGTTCCCTTTCCCAAGGGGGGACACGGGGCCAATAGACCCAACATTTGGGGCGGGAAAGCCCCCACGGGGGAAACCCGGGGAAAAAGGGCTTAAAAAAAAATGGTAAGTTCCGGGGTTTTCACCCCGGCTGGAGCCCCTTAAAGCCCCCCACCCCCCGGGTAGGGGTTTTTTCCCAAAGGGGCGGGGGAAAAAGTCAAGGCAACCCCCCAAAGAGCTATTGCCCCATTTTGGTGCCTGTAGCAGTGAGCTAAAATAAAAGGATTTTGGGGGTCACTTTTTGGAACTGGGAAAACGGGGGGGCCCGGGCCCTTGGGGAAAAACGGGGAACCAAAATTGAAGGGGGCTTCCTTTAAACAGCCCAAAAACATTTTGCTTTTTCGAGAGAGGAGGGAAAAAAAGGAAAATCCCTTTTGGGGCTCCCTTTTGCTCCCTCCATGAAAAAGAGCCTACTTTGCAGGCCGCCTTGGCTGAAAATCACAAGGGGTGGAAAGTGCTACCTTGGATAGTCAGTGGAAGAAGCCACTGCCTAGCTCCACAGCGCCGATAGGCTTCCCCAAGCCAGGGTAAACCTCAAGGAACACTCCTAAGTTCCTATTGCCCCATGGTGTGCTCTGTAGCAGAGAGCTCTGGTGACTAGGTACTGTTCTGACTGGGAAATTGATGGCCGTGGAAGCAGACCACATTTTTGTGGCTACTTAACAGACAATCACCTTGCAGTGCCAAGGAAGGTTGAATAAGCAGTCGACTCTGTCTACCTGGGCTGATTCTAACTTTAGAGACCTCCAAGAAGAAACTGGGCTCTGCCAGGGGCTGGGATTCGTGATACCTGAAAATCAGTGAAGGGGCCAGGAAGTTGTGCTACCTGGAAAGTCAGTGTAAGAGCCACAAGTGCCTAGAACGTGAAGGCCACCCTCCACAGCGGTTTAAGGCGTTACGCCAACCCTCAAGGTAAACACTCCTCAGACTTTTGCCCCATGTGTATCTCTTTGCAGATAGATCTAAGACTAGTTCTGTCCTGGTGGGAAACTGAAGGCGCCCCCTGGAGCAGAGCCAATTTTTGTGTCTTCCTATCACAGACTAAAACACCATCTTGCACCAGGAATGACTGAATACGCACTCCCTTCGGACTACCAATTTAATAGTCTAAGAAGAGACCCTAGCCAGGCTGATCTGGCTGAAAATCACAAGGTGGCCTGAAAAGTGATACCTGGAAGTCAATGGAAGAGGGCATCAAATGCCTAGGCCTCAAAGCCCAAGTAGGGCTTCACCCAGTGCCGTGGATAAAGCTCAAGGCTCACACGCCATCAGAGCTATTGCCCCTTGTGTGCTCTGTAAGCAGGAGCTCTCAGAGACGACTAGGTCTGTTTTGACTAGGAAACTGAGAAGCCCTTGGAGCAGACCCATTGTTCTTGACGTCTAAGACAAGCCAAAGACACCCTCTTGCACAGGGAAGCTTTAATATGCAGTCGCCCTTGGGTATACCTTTTTTGAACTCTAAGAGGAAGTGAATACCTGAAATCGGGCTGTAAATACAGCACGGTCTGCTGAAGTGATACCAAGGGGGCTGGAATGAGGCCACACGTCCTAGGCTCAAGATCCCAGTGGAGCCTCGAAGTGCCAGAGTGCCCTAGCCACCTTCAGTAGCGCTTCCCCAAGCCCTCATGTACTCTCTCTGTAGCAGACCAGCTCTGTAGCAGACTAGGTCTGTACTGACTGGGAAAACTGAGAAACCCTGGGGAGCAGAGAGCCATTGTGGCTTTTCCTGGCGTCTTCACAGCCAATACACCTCTTTGCACCAGGGAAGACTGAATAAGCAGTCCCTCTTGGGCTACCTTTTTTGACTCTAGAGGAAGAGACCCTGCAAAGCACCAGCATCTGGCTGAAAATCACAAGGGGTGGGAAGTGCATGTACCTGGAAAGTTCAGTGTAAGAGGGGTCACAGTCCCTAGGCTCCAAAGCCCAGGTAAGGCTTCCCGGCAGTAGCCCTGGAACGGTGAAAGGCACCCTCCACATAGTGCTTTTTTCCCCATGAGTGCTCTGTAGGCAGAGACTTGGAGACTAGGTCTGTTTCTGACTGGGAAACGTGAGGCCCTGTGGAGCAGAGTCCCCATTGTTCTGGCGTTCTTCAACAGCCAACGACCTCTTGCGTACAGGGGAAGATTGAATAGCACCACTGTCCATTGGGGCTACCTTTTTATTGTGACACCCTCGTAAAGGAAGAGACCCTGCAAGCTTGCATCCTGGCTGAATAATCACAAGGGGCTATTGAAGTTGATACCTGGAAAGTCAGTGAAAGGAGGGCCATAGTGCCTAGGTCCCAAGAGCCAACTCTTCGTGTAGGGCTTCTCCCACATGGCAGGTAGCCTGTCAAGGAACCCTCCTCTCAGAGCTATTTCTCCTATCAATGTCTGACTCTGTCAGCAGAGAGCTCTGGAGACTAGGATCGGTTTCTGACTGGTGAAACCCCCCTTTTTGAGGCCCTGTGGAGCAGCGACCCACTGTTGTGGCGTCTTCAAGGACCAAACACCTCTTGCACCATGGGAAGATTCAACAGCAGAGTCCTCTTGGGCTACCTAATTTATGTTCACAGCCAAACACCTCTTGCACCAGGGAAGACTGAATAAGCAGTCCCTTGGGCTACCTTTTTTGACTCTAAGGAAGAGACCCTGCAAGGCTGCATCTGGCTGAAAATCACAAGGGGCAGGGAAGTGATACCTGGAAAGTCAGTGAAAGAGGCCACAGTGCCTAGGACCCAAAGCCCAGGTAAGGCTTCGACAGTGCCCTGGAACGTGAAGGCACCCTCCACAGCGCTTTTTCCCCATGTCTGCTCTGTAGCAGAGAGCTCTGGAGACTAGGTCTGTTCTGACTGGGAAACTGAGGCCCTGGGAGCAGAGCCATTGTTCTGGCGTCTTCACAGCCAAACACCTCTTGCACCAGGGAAGACTGAATAAGCAGTCCCTTGGGCTACCTTTTTTGACTCTAAGGAAGAGACCCTGCAAGGCTGCATCTGGCTGAAAATCACAAGGGGCTGGGAAGTGATACCTGGAAAGTCAGTGAAAGAGGCCCACAGTGCCTAGGCCCCAGCACCCAGGTAAGGGCTTCCCCAAGGCCCTGGAACCTCAAGGAACCCCCCCTCAGAGCTATTTCCCCATGTCTGCTCTGTAGCAGAGAGCTCTGGAGACTAGGTCTGTTCTGACTGGGAAACTGAGGCCCTGGGAGCAGAGCCATTGTTCTGGCGTCTTCACAGCCAAACACCTCTTGCACCAGGGAAGACTGAATAAGCAGTCCCTTGGGCTACCTTTTTTGACTCTAAGGAAGAGACCCTGCAAGGCTGCATCTGGCTGAAAATCACAAGGGGCTGGGAAGTGATACCTGGAAAGTCAGTGAAAGAGGCCACAGTGCCTAGGCTCCAAAGCCCAGGTAAGGCTTCGACAGTGCCCTGGAACGTGAAGGCACCCTCCACAGCGCTTTTTCCCCATGTCTGCTCTGTAGCAGAGAGCTCTGGAGACTAGGTCTGTTCTGACTGGGAAACTGAGGCCCTGGGAGCAGAGCCATTGTTCTGGCGTCTTCACAGCCAAACACCACCTCTTGCACCAGGGAGACTGAATAAGCAGTCCCTTGGGCTACCTTTTTTGACTCTAAGGAAGAGACCCTGCAAGGCTGCATCTGGCTGAAAATCACAAGGGGCTGGGAAGTGATACCTGGAAAGTCAGTGAAAGAGGCCACAGTGCCTAGGCCCCAGAGCCCAGGTAGGGCTTCCCAAGTGCCCTGAGCCTCAAGGAACCCTCCACAGAGCTATTTCCCCCATGTCTGCTCTGTAGCAGAGAGCTCTGGAGACTAGGTCTGTTCTGACTGGGAAACTGAGGCCCTGGGAGCAGAGCCATTGTTCTGGCGTCTTCACAGCCAAACACCTCTTGCACCAGGGAAGATTGAATAAGCAGTCCCTTGGGCTACCTTTTTTGACTCTAAGGAAGAGACCCTGCCTGTATGCATTTGGCTGAAAATCACAAGGGGCTGCAAACTGATACTTGGAAAGTCAGTGAAAAGGCAACAGTGCCTAGGCCCCCACTGCCCGGGTAGGGCTTCTCCAAGCCCGGGAACCTCAAGGCACACTCCACAGAGCTTTTTCCTATACGTGTGCTCTGTAGCAGAGAGCTCTGAAGACTAGGTCTGTTATGACTGGGAAAACTGAGGCCCTGGAAGCAGACCCATTGTTGTGGCGTGCTTCTTAAGAGACAAACACCTATTGCACCAGGGAAGATTGAATAAGCAGTCCCTTGGGCTACCTTTTATGACTCTAAGGAAGAGACCCTGCCAGGCTGCCTTTGGCTGAAAATCACAAGGGGCTGGAAAGTGCTACCTGAATGTCAGTGGAAGAGGCCACAGTGCCTAGGCCCCACCGCCCGGGTAGTTCTTCCCCAAGCCAGGGAACCTCACGGAACCCTCTTCAGAGCTATTGCCCCATGTGTGCTCAGTAGCAGAGAGCTCTTGAGACTAGGTCTGTTCTGACTGGGAAACTGAAGCCCTGGGAACAGACCCATTGTAGGGGCTTCTGAACCGCCCAAAACTTGCTGTTCGAGGGAGGATAGAAAAAGCAATACCTTGTGCTGCCTTTGCTCACTCCATGGAAGAGACCTGTCAGGACGCACTAAGGCTGAAAATCACATGGGGCTAGGAACTTCTACCTGGGATGTAGTTTTTGTAGGAGCCGTAGAAATTTGGGCCCACCGCACGGGTAAGGCTTCGACAGTGCCCTGGAACCTGAAGGCACCCTTCTCACCGCTTTTTTCACATGTCTGCTTTGTAGCAGAGAGCTCTGGAGACTAGGCCTGGTCTCACTAGGAAACTGAGTCCTGAGGAAAACCCATTGTTGTGGATTCTCAACAGCGAAACACCTGTTGCGCCAGTTATGATTGAATAAGCACTCCCCTTAGGCTACCTTTTATGACTCTAAGGAAGAGACACTGAAAGGCTGCTTTGGGGTTGAAAATCAAAAGTGGCTGTAAAGTGCTACCTGGAAAGTCAGCTGTAGGGGCCATATTGTCTAGGTCCCACAGCCCGGGTAGGGCTTACCCAAGCCCGGGAACGTTAAGACACCCTCCTCAGAGCTATTTCCCTATGTGTACTCTGTAGCAGAGAGTTCTAGAGACTAGGTCTGTTCTGAATGGGAAATTGAGGCCCTGGGAACAGAACCATTGTAGGGGCTTCTGAAGAGCCCCACACTTGCTGTGCGAAGGAGGATTGAATCAGCACTCACTTGGGCTACCTTTTTTGACTCTAAGGAAGAGACCCTCTGAAACGCTGCTTCTGGCTGAAAATCAAAAGTCGGTGGGAAGTGCTACCTGGAATGTTAGTTGTAGAGGCCATAGTGCCTAGATCCCAAAGCCCAGGTTTGGGCTTGGACAGTGCCCTGGAACGTGAAGGCACCCTCCACAGCGCTTTTTTCCAAATGTCTGCTCTGTAGCAGAGAGCTCTGGAGACTAGGCGTGGTCTGACTAGGAAACTGAGGCCTGGGAGGCAAACCCATTTGTTGTGTGTCTTAAGAGCCAAACACCTCTTGCACATGGGAAGTTTGAATAAGCACTCCCTTGGGCTACCTTTTTTGACTCTAAGGAAGAGACCCTTCCAGGCTGCCTTTGGCTGAAAATCACAAGGGGCTAGAAAGTGCTACCTGGAAAGTCAGTGGAAAGAGGCCACAGTGCCTAGGCTCCA
Source organism: Okapia johnstoni (assembly GCA_024291935.2). Taxonomy (NCBI): domain Eukaryota; kingdom Metazoa; phylum Chordata; class Mammalia; order Artiodactyla; family Giraffidae; genus Okapia; species Okapia johnstoni. The sequence continues at coordinate 15,987 of JAGTYA010000331.1, read as the reverse complement.
CCGCCCGGGGAGGGCTTCCCAAGCCAGGGAACCTCAAGGAACACTCCTCAGAGCTATTTCCCCATGTGTGCTCTGTAGCAGAGAGCTCTTGAGACTAGGTCTGTTCTGACTGGGAAACTGAGGCCCTGGGAGCAGACGCCATTGTTGTGGCTTCTTCTTCACAGCCAAACACCTCTTGCACCAGGGAAGACTGAAAAAAGCACTCCCTTGGGCTACCTTTTTTGACTCTAAGGAAGAGACCCTGCCAGGCTGCCTTCTGGCTGAAAATCACAAGGGGCTGGGAAGTGATACCTGGAAAGTCAGTGGTAGGAGGCCACAGTGCCTAGGCCTCAGCTGCCCAGGTAGGGCTTCCCCAGTGCCCTGGAACGTGAAGGAACCCTCCCACAGAGCTATTTCCCATGTCTGCTCTGTAGCAGAGAGCTCTGGAGACTAGGTCTGTTCTGACTGGGAAAACTGAGGCCCTGGGAGCAGAGCCATTGTTGTGGCGTCTTCACAGCCAAAAACACTCTTGCACCAGGGAAGATTGAATAAGCACTCCCTTGGGCTACCTTTTTTGACTCTAAGGAAGAGACCCTGCAAGGCTGCATCTGGCTGAAAATCACAAGGGGCTGGGAAAGTGATACCTGGAAGTCAGTGAAGAGGCCACAGTGCCTAGGTCCCAAAGCCCGGGGGTAGGGCTTCCCCAGGCTTCGGAAGTGCCCTGGAACGTGAAGGCAACCCTCCTCAGAGCTATTTCCCCCCATGTCTGCTCTGTAGCAGAGAGCTCTGGAGACTAGGTCTGTTCTGACTGGGAAACTGAGGCCCTGGGAGAGCAGAACCATTGTTCTGGCGTCTTCACAGCCAAACACCCTCTTGCACCAGGGAAGATTGAATAAGCAGTCCCTTGGGCTACCTTTTTTGACTCTAAGGAAGAGAGAGACCCTGCAAGGCTGCATCTGGCTGAAAATCACAAGGGGCTGGGAAGTGATACCTGGAAAGTCAGTGAAGAAGGGCATACAGTGCCTAGGGCCCAAAGCCCAGGTAAGGCTTCGACAGTGCCCTGGATCGTGAAGGCACCCTCCACAGCGCTTTTTCCCCAGGTCTGCTCTGTAGCAGAGAGCTCTGGAGACTAGGTCTGTTCTGACTGGGAAACTGAGGCCCTGGGAGCAGAGCCATTGTTCTGGCGTCTTAACAGCCAAACACCTCTTGCACCAGGGAAAGACTGAATAAGCACTCCCTTTGGGCTACCTTTTTTGACTCTAAGGAAGAGACCCTGCAAGGCTTCCTTGGGGCTGAAAATCACAAGGGGCTGGAAAGTGCTACCTGGAATGTCAGTGGTAGGGGCCACAGTGCCTAGGCCCCACCGCCCGGGTAGGGCTTCGACCAGGGCCCTGGGAACGTCAAGGCACCCTCCTCAGAGCTATTTCCCCATGTGTGCTCTGTAGCAGAGAGCTCTGGAGACTAGGTCTGTTCTGACTGGGAAACTGAGGCCTGGGAGCAGAACCATTGTTGGGGCTTCTTCACAGCCAAACACCTCTTGCACCAGGGAAGACTGAATAAGCAGTCCCTTGGGGCTACCTTTTTTGACTCTAAGGAAGAGACCCTGCAAGGCTGCATCAGGCTGAAAATGAAAATCACAAGGGGCTAGGAATTGCTACCTGGGAAGTATGTTTGTAGGGGCCATAGGAATTAGGGCCCACCGCCCAGGTAAAGTTTCGACAGTGGCCTGAAACGTGAAGGCACCATTCACAGCGCTTTTCCCACATGTCTGCTTTGTAGCAGAGAGCTCTGGAGACTAGGCCTGGCCTGACTAGGAAACTGAGGCCTCGAGGCAAATCCATTGTTGTGCTTCTTAATAGCCAAACACCTGTTTCGCCAAGGAAGATTGAATAAGCACTCCCTAGTCTACCTTTTATGACTCTAAGGAAGAGACACTGCCAGTCTTCCTTGGGGCTTAAAATCACAAGGGGCTGGAACGTGCTAGCTGGAATGTCAGTGGTAGGGGCCATAGAGCCTAGGCCCAACCGCCCGGGTAGGGCTTACCCAGGGCTCGGGAACGTCAAGGCACCCTCCTCAGAGCTATTGCCCCATGTGTGCTCTGTAGCAGAGTGTTTTTGAGACTAGGTCTGTTCTGACTGGGAGATTGTGGCCCTGGGAACAGAACCATTGTTGGGGCTTCTGAACAGCCCAACAGTTGCTGTTCGAGGGAGGATGGAAAAAGCAATACCTTGTGCTTCCTTTGCTCCCTCCATGGAAGAGATCCTGGCACGGGGCTCTCAGGTTGAAAATCACATGGGGCTAGGAACTGCTACCTGGGAAGTATGTGTGTAGGGGCCACAGGAATTAGGGCCCACCGCCCAGGTAAGGATTTGTCAGTGCCCTGGCACGTGAAGGCACCCTCCAAAGCGCTTTTTCCACATGTCTGCTCTGTAGCAGAGAGCTCGGGAGACTAGGCCTGGTCTGACTGGGGAAATGAGGCCTGGAGGCAAACCCACTGTTGTGACTTCTTAACAGCCAAACACCACTTGCACCAGAGAAGATTGAATAAGCACTCCCTTGGGCTACCTTTTAGGACTGTAAGGAAGAAACCTTGCCAGGCTGCATTTGGCTGAAAATCACAAGGGGCTGGAAAGTGCTACCTGGAAAGTCAGTGGTAGAGGCCACAGTGCCTAGGCCCCACCGCCCGGGTAGGGATTCCCAAGTCAGGGAACCTCAAGGAACCCTCCTCAGAACTATTGCCCCATGTGTGCTCTGTAGCAGAGAGCTCTTGAGCCTAGGTCTGTTCTGACTGGGAAACTGAGGCCCTGGGAACAGAAGCATTGTAGGGGCTTCTGAACAGTCCAACACTTGATGTTCGAGGGAGGTTGGAAAAAGCAATATCTTGGGCTGCCTTTGCTCCCTCCGTGGAAGAGAGCCTTCCACGCCACCCTTGGGCTCAAAATCACATGGGGCTGGGAATGTTACCTGAGAGGTGAGTTTGTAGGGGCCACAGTGAGTAGGACTCACTGCCCAGGTAAGGCTTAGAAAGTGCCCTGGAACGTGAAGGCACCTTCCATTGCACAGTTTCCACATATCTGCTCCGTAGCAGAGAGCTCTAGAGACTAGTCCTGGTCTGACTAGGAAACTGGGGCCTGGAGGCAAATCCATAGTTGTGGCTTCATAATAGCCAAACACCTGTTTCGCCAGGGAAGATTGAATAAGCACTCGCTTGGGCTACCTTTTATGACTCTAAGTAAAAGACCATGAAAGGCTGCTTTGGGGCTGAAAATCGAAAGGGGCTGGAAATTGCTAGCTTGAAAGTCAGTGGTAGGGGCCATAGAACCTGGCCCCACCGCCTGGGTAGGGCTTCCCTAAGCCAGGGAACCTGAGCTCTTGAGACAAGGTCTGTTCTGACTGGGAAACTGAGGCCCTTGGGGCAGACCCATTGTAGGGGCTTCTGAAGAGCCCAACACTTGCTGTTCGAGGGAGGATGGAAAAAGCAATACCTTGTGCTGCCTTTGCTCCCTCCATGGAAGAGATCCTGCCACGCCACCCTCAGGCTGAAAATCACCTGGGGCTAGGAGCTGCTACCTGGGAAGTATGTTTGTAGGGGCCATAGGAATTAGGGCCCACCGCCCGGATAAGGCTTCGACAGTGCCCCGAAACTTAACCGCACCGTTCACAGCGCTTTTCCCACATATCTGCTCTGTAGCAGAGAGTTCTGGAGACTAGGACTGATCTCACTAGGAAACTGAGGCCTGGAGGCAAACCCATTGTTGGGGCTTCTTAACAGACAAACACCCCTTGAACCAGGGTGGATTGAATAAGCACTCCCTTGGGCTATCTTTTATGACTCTAAGGAAAAGACCCTGAAAGGCTGCTTTGGGTTGAAAATCAAAAGGGGCTGGAAATTGCTACCTGGAAAGTCAGTGGTAGGGGCCAAAGTGCCTAGGTCCAACAGCCCGGGTAGGGCTTCCCAAAGCCCGGGAATGTAAAGGCACCCTCTTCAGAACTATTAATCCATGTGTGCTCTGTAGCAGAGAGTTCTTGAGACTAGGTCAGTTCTGACTGGTAGACTGAGGCCCTGGGAACAGAACCACTGTAGGGGCTTTTGAACAGCCCAACACTTGCTGTTCGAGGGATGATGGAAAAAGCAACACCTTGGGCTGCTGTTGCTCCCTCCATGGAAGAGATCCTGCCACGCCGCCCTCAGCCTGACAAAGACATGTGGCTGGCAACTGCTACCTGGGAATTATATTTGTAGGGGCCGTAGGAATTAAGGCCCATTGCCCGGGTAAGGCTTTGACACTGCCCTGGAAAGTGAAGGCTCCCTCCACTGCACTTTTTCCACATGTCTTCTCTATAGCAGAGAGCTCTGGAGACTAGGCCTGGTCTGACTGGGAAACTGAGGCCTAGAGGCAAACCCATTGATGTGGCGTCTGGACTAGTCTCCAGAGCTCTCTGCTACAGAGGAGACATGTGGGAAAAAATGCAGGGGAGGGTGCCTTCACGTTCCAGGGCACTGTCGAAGCCTCACCCTGGTGGTGGGCCCTAATTCCTACGTCCCCTACAAACAGACTTCCCAGGTAGCATTTCCCAGTCCAATGTGATTTTCAGCCCGAATGCGGCCTAGCATAACATCTTCCTTGGAGGGAGAAAAGGCAGCCCAACAGAGTGCTGATTCAATCCTCCTTCGCGCTGCAATGTGGGGTTGTTCAGAAACTAAAAAATGCATCTGATCCCAGAGCCTCAGTTTCCTAGTCAGATCTGGCCTAGTCTTGCGAGCTCTCTGCTACAGAGCACACTTGGGGAAACAGTGGCGTGGAGGCTGCCTTGACGTTCCCGGGCACTGGGCAAGCCCTACCCTGGAAGTGGGGACTAGGCGCTCCAGCCACTGAAAACTGACTTACCAGCTAGTACTTCCCCGTCCAATGTGATTTTCAGCCCGAATGTGGCCTAGCAGGCTGTATTCCTTGGAGGGAGAAAAGGCAGCCAAACAGAGTGCTGATTAAATCCTCCTTCGCACAGGAAGTGTCGGGCTGTTCAGAAGGCACAAAATGGGTCTGATTCCAGAGCTTCAGTTTCCTAGTCAAAACGGGCCTAGTCTTGCAATCTCTCTGCTACAGAGCACACATTGGGAAACAAAGTTGTGGAGGGTGCCTTGACGTTCCCGGGCACTGGGAAAGCCCTCCCCAGGACATGGGGCCTAGGCACTTCAGCCGCTGAACTGACTTCCCAGCTAGCACTTTCCCGTCCAAATTGATTTTGAGCCCGAATGCAGCCTAGCAGGCCGTTTTCCTTGGAGGAAGAATAGGCAGCCCAGCAGAGTGCTGATTCAATCCTCCTTCGCACAGCAAGTGTGGGGTTGTTCAGAAGCCACAAAATGGGTCTGATTCCAGGGCTTCAGTTTCCTAGTCAGACCAGGCCTAGTCTCGCAAGCTCTCTGCTAGAGAGCACACATTGGGAATCAACGTTGTGGAGGGTGCCTTGATGTTCCCTGGCACTGGGAAAGCCCTACCCGGGAAGTGGGGCCTGGGAGCTCTGGCCGCTAAAAACGGACTTCCCAGCTAGCACTTCCCAACGCGATGGCACCTGCACCTGGTGCAGGCTCGGCAGGCTCTCTTCCTTGCAGGGAGGAAAGGCAGCCCCAGAGAGTCGTTTTCAGCCTTCCCTCGCGGGGCAAGAGAGAAGCTCTTCAGACACCAAAACACTAGGGCTGTTATAGGGCTTGACGTACCAAGTCAGACCAGGCCTAGTCACGCGAGCTCTCTGCTACAGAGCACACTTGGGGAAACAGAGGTGTGGACGCTGCCTTGACGTTCCCGGGCACTGGGATAGCCCTACCCGGGAAGTGAGAACTAGGCTCTCCAGCTGCTAAAAACTGACTTCCTACCTAAAACTTCCCAGTCCAATGTGATTTTCAGGTCAAATGCGGCCTAGCAGGCTGTCTTCTTTGCAGGGATCAAATGCAGCCCAAGGGAGTGCTGATTCAATCCGCCTTCCCGCATCAAGTGTTGGGCTGTTCATAAGACACAACCAAGGGTTCTTCCCAGGACCTCAGTTTCCTAGTCAAACCAGGCCTAGTCTCATGAGATCTCTGCTGCAGAGCACACATTGGGAAACAACGGTGCGGAGGGTGCCTTGACGTTCCCGGGCCCTGGGATAGCCCTACCTGGGAAGTGGGGCCTAGGCGCTCCATCTGCTGAAAACTGACTTCCCAGCTAGCACTTCCCCATCCAATGTGATTTTCAGCCCGAATGCGGCCTAGCGGGCCGTCTTCCTTGGAGGGAGAAAAGGCAGCCCAACAGAGTATTGATTCAATCCCCCTTCGCATAGCAAGTGTGGGGCTGTACAGAAGCCCCTACGATGATTCTGTTCCCAGGGCCTCAGTCTCCCATTCAGAACAGACCTAGTATCAACAACTCTCTGCTACAGAGTACACATGGGGAAATAGCTCTGAGGAGGGTGCCTTGACGTTCCCGGGCTTTGGGAACGCCTACCCGGGCTGTGGGACCTAGGCAATATGGCCCCTACAGCTGACTTTTCAGGTAGCACTTTCCAGCCCCTTGTGATTTTCAGCCAAGTGCAGCCTGGCAGGATGTCTTCCTTAGAGTCATAAAAGGTAGCCCAAGGGAATGCTTATTCAATCTTCCCTGGTGCAAGAGGTGTTTGTCTGTGAAGAAGCCACAACAATGGTTCTGGTCCCAGGGCCTCATTTTCCCAGTCAGAACATAACTAGTCTCAAGAGCACTCTGCTACAGAGCACACATGGGGCAATAGCTCTGAGGACTGTTCCCTGAGGTTCCCTGGCTTGGGGAAGCCCTACTAGGGTGGTGGGGCCTAGGAACTGTGGCCTCTTCCACTGAATTTCCATGTAGCACTTTCCAGCCCTTTGTGATTTTCCGCCAAAGGCTGCCTGACAGGGCCTCTTCCTTAGAGTCATAAAAGGTAGCCCAAGGGAGTGCTTATTCAGTCTTCCCGGGTGCAAGAGGTGTTTGTCTGTGAAGAATCCACAACAATGGGTCTGCTCCCAGGGCCTCAGTTTCGCAGTCAGAAAAGACCTAGTCTCAAGAGCTCTCTCTTACAGAGCACACATGGGGCAATAGCTCTGAGGAGTGTTCCTTGACGTTCCCTGGCATGGGGAAGCCCTACCCGGGCGCTGAGGCCTAGGCACTGTGCCCTCTTCCACTGACTTTCCAGGTAGCACTTTCCAGCCCCTTGTGATTTTCAGCCAAATGTCGCCTGGCAGTGTCTCTTCCTTAGAGTCACAAAAGTTAGCCCAAGGGAGTGCTTATTCAACCTTCCCAGGTGCAAGAGATATTTGTCTGTGAAGAAGCCACAACAATGGGTCTGCTCCCAGGGCCTCAGTTTCCCAGTCAGACAGACCTAGTCTCAAGAGCTCTCTGCTACAGAGCACACATGTGGCAATAGCTCTGAGGAGAGTTCCTTGAGGTTCCCTGGCTTGCGGAAGCCCTACCCGGGCCGTGGGGCCTAGGCACTGTGGCCTCCTCCACTGACTTTCCAGGCAGCACTTTCCAGCCCCTTGTGATTCACAGCCAAAAGAAGCCACGCAGGGTCTCTTCCTTAGAGTCATAAATGGTAGCCCAAGGGAGTGCTTATTCAATCTTCCCTGGTGCAAGAGGCGTTTGGCTGTTAAGACGCCACAACAATGGGTTTGCCTCCAGGCCTCAGTTTCCCATTAAGACCAGGCCTAGTCTCCAGAGCTCTCCGCTACAGAGCATACATGTGGAGAAAGCGCTGTGGAGGGTGCCTTCACGTTCCAGGGGACTGTCGAAGCCTTACCTGGGCTTTGAGACCTAGGCACTATGGCCCCTACATCTGACTTTCCAGGTAGCACTTCCCAGCCCTTTGTGATTTTTAGCCAGAGGCAGCCTGGCAGGGTGTCTTCTTTAGAGTCATAAAATGTAGCCCCAGGGAGTGCTTATTCAGTCATCCCTGGTGCAAGTGGTGTCTGTCTGTGAAGAAGCCACAACAATGGGTCTGATCCCAGGGCCTCAGTTTCCCAGTCAGATCAGAACTAGTCTCAAGAGCTGTCTGCTACAGAGCACACATGGGGCAATAGCTCTGAGGAGTGTTCCTTGAGGTTCCCTGGCTTGGAGAAGCCCTACCCCTGCGGTGGGGCCTAGGCACTGTGGCCTCTTCCACTGACTTTCCAGGTAGCACTTTCCAGCACCTTGTGGTTTTTAGCCAAAGGCAGCCTGGCAGGGACTCTTCCTTAGAGTCACAAAAGGTAGCCCAAGGGAGAGCTTATTCAATCTTCCCAGGTGAAAGAGGTGTTTGGCTGTTAAGAGGCCACAACAATGGGTTTGCTTCCAGGCCTCAGTTTTCAAGTCAGACCAGGCCTAGTCTCCAGAGCTCTCTGCTACAGAGCAGACATGTGTAAAAAGCGCTGTAGAGGGTGCCTTCACATTCCAGGGCCCTGTCGAAGCCTTAGCTGGGCTTAGGGACCTAGGCACTATGGCCCCTACAACTGACTTTCCAGGTAGCACTTCCCAGACCCTTCTGATTTTCAGCGCCAAAGCAGCGTTTCAGCGTCTCTTCCTTAGAGTCATAAAAGGTAGCCCAAGGGAGTGCTTATTCAATCTTCCCTGGTGCAAGAGGTGTTTGGCTGTTAAGAGGCCACAACAATGGGTTTGCTTCCAGGCCTCAGTTTTCAAGTCAGACCAGGCCTATTCTCCAGAGCTCTCTGCTACAGAGCAGACATGTGGAAAAAGCGCTGGGGAGGGTGACTTCACGTTCCAGGGCACTGTCAAATCCTTACCTGGGCTCTGGGACCTAGGCCCTATGGCCCCTAAAACGTGACTTTCCAGGTAGCACTTCCCAGCCCCTTTTGATTTTCAGCCCCAAAGCAGCGTTTCAGGGTCTCTTCCTTAGAGTCATAAAAGATATCCCAAGGGAGTGCTTATTCAATCCTCCCTGGCACAACAGGTGTTGTCTGTTAAGAAGCCACAACAATGGGTTTGCTTCCAGGGCTCAGTTTCCGAGTCACATCAGGCCTAGTCTCCAGAGCTCTCTGCTACAGAGTAAACATGCAGAAAATGTGCAGTGGAGGGTGCCTTCACGATCCAGGGCACTTTCTAAGCCTTATCTGGGCAGTGAGTCCTACTCAATATGGTCCCTAAAAACTCAGCTCCCTGGTAAAATTCCCAGCCCCATGTGATTTTCAGCCCGAGAGTGGCGTGGCAGGCTCTCTTCCATGGAGGGAACAAAGGAAGCCCAAGGTATTGCTTTTTCCATCCTCCCTCGAAAAACAAGTATTGGACTGTTCAGAAGCCCCTACAATGGTTCTGTTCCCTGGGCCTCTTTTTCCCAGTCAGACCAGACCTAGTCTCCCGAGCTCTCTGCTACACAGCATTCATGGGGCATTAGCTCTGAGGAGGTGCCTTGATGTTCCCACGCCCTGGGAAGCCCTACCCGGGCTGTAGGGCCTAGGCACTATGGCCCCTACCACTGACTTTCCAGCTAGCACTTTCCAGCCCCTTGTGATTTTCAGCCCCAAGGCAGCCTGGCAGGGTCTCTTCCTTAGAGTCATAAAAGGAAGCCCAAGGGAATGCTTATTCAATCCTCCCTGGTGCAACTGATGTTTGGCTGTTAAGAATCCACAACAATTGGTTTGCCTCCAGGCCTCAATTTACTAGTAAGACCAGAACTAGTCTCCAGAGCTCTCTGCCACAGAGCAGATATGTGGCAAATGTGTAGTGGACGATGCCTTCACGATCCAGGGCACTTTCTAAGCCTTCCCTGGGCAGTGAGGTCTACTCTCTATGGCCCCTACAAACTCACCTCACAAGTAACATTTCCAGCCTCATGTGATTTTCAGCCCGAGGGCGGCGTGGCAGGCTCTCTTCCATGGAGGGAGCAAAGGCCGCCCAAGGTATTGCTTTTTCCAACCTCTCACGAACAGCAAGTGTTGGACTGTTCAGAAGCCCCTACAATGGTTCTGTTCCCAGGGCCTCAGTTTCCCAGTTAGACCAGACCTAGTCTCGAGAGCTCTCTACTACAGAGTACACATGGGGCTTTAGCTCTGAGGAGGGTGCCTTGACGTTCCATGCCCTGGGGAATCCCTCCCCGGGCGGTGGGGCCTAGGCACTATGGCCCCTTCCACTGACTTTCCAGCTAGGACTTTCCAGCCCCTTGTGATTTTCAGCCCAAAGGCAGCCAGGCAGGGTCTCTTCCTTAGAGTCATAAAGGATAGCCCAAGGGAGTGCTTAATCAATCTTCCTTGATGCAAGAGGAGTTTGGCTGTTAAAAATCCACAACAATGGTTTTGCCTCCAGGCCTCAGTTTCCTAGTCAGACCAGGCGTAGTCTCCAGAGCTCCGTGCTACAGAGCAGACATGTGGAAAAAGCGCTGTGAAGGGTGCCTACACGTTTCAGGGCACTGTCGTAGACTTACCCCGGCGGTGGGCCCTAATTCCAATGGCACCTACAAACATATTACGCAGGTAGCAGTTCCTATGTCCATGTGATTTTCAGCCTGAGGGCGGCATGGCAGGATCTCTTCCATGGAGTGAGCAAAGACAGCACAAGGTCTTGCTTTTTCCATCCTCCCTCGAACAGCAAGTGTTGGGCTGTTCAGAAGCCCCTACAATGGGTCTGCTCTCAGGGCCTCAGTTTCCCAGTCAGAACAGACCTAGTCTCAAGAGCTCTGTGCTACAGAGCTCACATGGGGCAATAGCTCTGAGGAGGGTTCCTTGAGATTCCTTGGCTTGGGGAAGCGCTACCCGGGTGGTGGGGCCTAGGCACTGTGGCCTCTACCACTGACTTTCCAGGTAGCACTTTCCAGCCCCTTGTGATTTTCAGCCAAAGGCAGCCTGGCAGTGTCTCTTCCTTAGAGTCATAAAAGGTAGCCCAAGGGAGTGCTTATTCAATCTTCCCTGGCGCAAGAGGTGTTTGGCTGTTAAGAAGTCGCAAAAATGGGTTTGCCTCCAGTCCTCAGTTTCCTAGTCAGAACAGGCCTAGTCTCCAGAGATCTCTCCTACAGAGCAGACATGTGGAAAAAAGCACTGTGGAGGGTGCATTCACGTTACAGGGCACTGACAATCCTTACCTGTGTGGTGGGCCCTAATCGCCATGGCCCCTACAAAAGGACTTCCCAGGTAGCACTTCCCAGCCACATATGATTTTCAGCCCGAGGGTAGCGTGACAGGCTCTCTTCCATGGAGGGAGAAAAGGCAGCACAAGGTATTGCTTTTTCCATCCTCCCTCGAAAAACAAGTGTTGGACTGTTCAGAAGCCCCTACAATGGTTCTGTTCCCTGGGCCTCAGTTTCCCAGTCAGAACAGACCTACTCTCAAGAGCTCTCTTCTACAGAGCACACATGGGGAGATAACTCTGAGGAGTGTTCCTTGAGGTTCCCTGGCTTGGGGAGGCCCTACCCGGGCGAAGGGGCCTAGGCACTGTGGCCTCTTCCACTGACATTTCAGGTAGCACTTTCAAGCCCCTTGTGATTTTCAACCAAAGGCAACCTGGCAGGGTCTCTTCCTTAGAGTCATAAAAGGTAGCCAAAGGGAGTGCTTATTCACAAGAGCTCTCTGCTATAGAGCACACTTGGGGAAACAGTGGAGTGGAGACAGCCTGACGTTCCCGGGCACTGGGGAAGCCCTACCCGGGAAGTGGTGCCTAGGCGCTCCAGCCGCTGAAAACTGACTTCCCAGCTAGCACTTCCCAGTCAAATGTGATTTTCAGCCCGAATGCAGCCTAACAGGCCGTCTTCCTTGAAGGGAGAAAAGGCAGCCCAACAGAGTGCTGATTCAACCCTCCTTCGCACAGGAAGTCTGGGGCTGTTCAGAAGCCCCAAAATGGGTCTGATTCCAGAGCCTCAGTATTCTAGTCAGACCACGCATAGTCGCGCGAGCTCTCTGCTACAGAGCACACTTGAAGAAACAGTGGTTTGGAGAGTGCCTTGACGTTCCCGGGCACTGGGAAAGCCCTATCAGGGAAGTGGGGCCTGGGAGCTCTGGCCGCTAAAAACTGACTTCCCAGCTAGCACTTCCCAGCCCAATGGCACCTGTACCTTGTGCAGGCTCGGCAGGCTCTCTTCTTTGCAGGGAGGAAAGGCAGCCCCAGAGAGTCGTTTTCAGCCTTCCCTCGCAGGGCAAGAGAGAAGCTCTTCAGACACCAAAACACTGGGGCTGTTCCAGGGCTTAACTTCCCAAGTCAGACCAGGCCTAGTTGCGCGAGCTCTCTGCTACAGAGCACATATTGGGAAACAACGGTGTGGAGGGTTCCTTGACGTTCCCGGGCCCTGGGGAACCCCTACCCGGTAAGTGGGGCCTAGGCTCCAGCCACTGAAAACTGACTTCCCTGGTAGCACTTCCCAGTCCAATGTGATTTTCAGCCCGAATGCGGCCTAGCAGGATGTTTTTCTTGGAGGGAGAAAAGGCAGCCCAAAGAGTGCTGAGTCAATCCTCCTTCGCACAGCAAGTCTGGGGCTGTTCAGAAGCCACAAAATGGGTCTGATTCCAGGGCCTCAGTTTCCTAGTCAGACCAGGCCTAGTCGCACGAGCTCTCTGCTACAGAGCACACTGGGAGAAACAGTGGTTTGGAGAGTGCCTTGAGGTTCCCGGGCACTGGGAAAGCCCTACCAGGGAAGTGGGGCCTGGGAGCTCTGGCGGCTAAAAACTGACTTCCCAGCTAGCACTTCCCAGCCCGATGGCACCTGAACCTGGTGCATGCTCGGCAGCCTCTCTTCCTTGTAGGGAGAAAAGGCAGCCCCAGAGAGTCGTTTTCAGCCTTCCCTCGCGGGGCAAGAGAGAAGCTCTTCAGACACCAAAACACTGGAGCGGTTCCAGGGCTTGACTTCCCAAGTCAGACCAGGCCTATTCGTGCGAGCTCTCTGCTACACAGCACACTTTGGGAAAAAATGGTGTGGAGGGTCCCTTGACGTTCGCGGAGCCTGGGGAAGCCCTACCCGGGAAGTGGGGCCTAGGCGCTCGAACCACTGAAAACTGACTTCCCAGCTAGCACTTCCCCGTCCAATGTGATTTTCAGCCCGAATGCGGCCTAGGAGGCCGTAATCCTTGGAGGGAGAAAAGGCAGCCCAACAAAGTGCTGATTCAAATCTCCTTCGCAAAGCAAGTATGGGGCTGTTCAGAAGCCACAATATGTGTCTGATTCCAGAGCTTCAGTTTCCTAGTCAGACCGGGCCTAGTCTCGCAAGCTCTATGCTACAGAGCACACATTGGGAAACAAAGCTGTGTAGGGTGCCTTACAGTTCCCGGGCACTGGGAAAGCCCAACCTGGGAAGTGGGGCCTGGGAGCTCTGGACGCTAAAAACTGACTTCCCAGCTAGCACTTCCCAGCCCGATGGCACCTGCGCCTGGTGCAGGCTCGGCAGTCTCTCTTCCTTGCAAGAAGGAAAGGCAGCCCCAGAGAGTCGTTTTCAGGCTTCCCTCGCGGGTCAAGAGAGAAGCTCTTCAGACACCAAACCACTGGGGCTGTTCCAGGGCTTGAGTTCCCAAGTCAGACCAGGCGTAGTCACGCGAGCTCTCTGCTGCAGAGCACACTTGGGGAAACAGTGGTGTGGAGGCTGCCTTGAGGTTCCCGGGCACAGGGAAAGCCCTACCTTGGAAGTGGGGACTGGGTGCTGTAGCCGCTGAAACTGGCTTCCCAGCTGGAATTTCTCAGTCCAATGTGATTTTCAGGTCAAATGTGGTTCTAGCAGGCTGTCTTCTTTGTAGCGAGCAAATGAAGACAAAGGGAGTGCTGATTCAATCCGCCTTCCCACATCAAGTGTTGGGCTGTTCAGAAGCCACAAACAAGGTTTCATCCCAGGACCTCAGTTTGCTACTTAGAGCAGGCCTAGTCTCGCGAGCCCTCTGCTACAGGGCACACATTGGGAAACATCGGTGTGGAGGCTGCCTTGACGTTCCCGGGCACTGGGGAAGCCCTACCCGGGAAGTGGTGCCTAGGCGCTTGAACCACTGAAAACTGACTTCCCAGCTAGCACTTCCCCGTCCAATGTGATTTTCAGCCCGAATGCGGCCTAGGAGGCCGTAATCCTTGGAGGGAGAAAAGGCAGCCCAACAAAGTGCTGATTCAAATCTCCTTCGCAAAGCAAGTGTGGGGCTGTTCAGAAGCCACAATATGTGTCTGATTCCAGAGCTTCAGTTTCCTAGTCAGACCGGGCCTAGTCTCGCACGCTCTATGCTACAGAGCACATATTGGGAAACAAAGCTGTGTAGGGTGCCTTACTGTTCCCGGGCACTGGGAAAGCCCTACCTGGGAAGTGGGGCCTGGGAGCTCTGGCCGCTAAAAACTGACTTCCCAGCTAGCACTTCCCAGCCCGATGGCACCTGCGCCTGGTGCAGGCTCGGCAGGCTCTCTTCCTTGGAGGGAGAAAAGGCAGCCCAACAGAGGGCTGATTCAATCCTCCTTCGCACAGGAAGTCTGGGGCTGTTCAGAAGCCCCAAAATGGGTCTGATTCCAGAGCCTCAGTTTTCTAGTCAGACCATGCCTAGTCGCGCGAGCTCTCTGCTACAGAGCACACTTGGAGAAACAGTGGTTTGTAGAGTGCCTTGACGTTCCCGGGCACTGGGAAAGCCCTATCAGGGAAGTGGGGCCTGGGAGCTCTGGCCGCTAAAAACTGACTTCCCAGCTAGCACTTCCCAGCCCAAACGCACCTGCACCTGGTGCAGGCTCGGCAGGCTCTCTTCCTTGCAGGGAGGAAAGGCAGCCCCAGAGAGTCGTTTTTAGCATTCCCTCGTGGAGTAAGAGAGAAGCTCTTCAGACACCAAATCACTGGGGCTGTTCCAGGGCTTGACTTCCCATGTCATACCAGGCCTAGTCGCACAAGCTCTCTGCTACAGAGCACACATTGGAAAACAAAGGTGTGAAGGTTGCCTTGATGTTCCCGGGCCCTGGGGTAGCCCTACCCGGGAAGTGGGGCCTCGGCACTCCAGCCGCTGAAAACTGACTTCCCAGCTAGCACTTCCCAGTCCGATGTCATTTTCAGCTCGAATGCGGCCTAGCAGGACGTCTTCCTTGGAAGGAGAAAAGGCAGCCCAACAGAGTGCTGATTCAATCCTCCTTCTCACAGCAAGTCTGGGGCTGTTCAAAAGCCACAAAATGGGTCTGATTCCAGAGCCTCAAAGTACTAGTCATACCAGGCCTTGTCGCACGAGCTGTCTGCTACAGAGCACACTGGGAGAAACAGTGGTTTGGAGATTGCCTTGACGTTCCCGGGCCCTGGGAAAGCCCTACCAGGGAAGTGGGGCCTGGGAGCTCTGGCCGCTAAAAATTGACTTCCCAACTAGAGCTTCCCAGTCCAATGACATTTTCACCCTGAATGCGGCCTAGCAGGACGTCTTCCTTGGAGGGAGAAAAGGCAGCCTATCAGAGTGCTGATTCAATCCTCCTTCTTACAGCATGTCTGGGGCTGTTGAGAAGCCAAAAAATGGGTCTGATTCCAGAGCCTCAGTTTCCTAGTCAGACCAGGCCTATTTGCGCGTGCTCTCTGCTACAGAGAACACTTGGAGAAACAGTGGTGTGGAAAGTGCCTTGACGTTCCCGAGCACTGGGAAAGCCCTACCCGGGAAGTGGGGCCTGGGAGCTCTGGCCACTAAAAACTGACGTCCCAGCTAGCACTTCCCAGCCCGATGGCACCTGAACTTGGTGCATGCTCGGCAGGCTCTCTTCCTTGTAGGGAGGAAAGGCAGCCCCAGAGAGTCGTTTTCAGCCTACCCTTGCGGAGCAAGAGAGAAGCACTTCAGACATCAAAACACTGGGGCTGTTCCAGGGCTTAACTTCCCAAGTCAGACCAGGGCTATTCGCGCGAGCTGTCTGCTACAGAGCACACTTTGGGAAAAAATGGGGTGCAGGGTGCCTTGACGTTCCCGGGCCCTGGAGAAGCCCTACCCGGGAAGTGGGGCCTAGGTGCTCCAGCCACTGAAAACTGACTTCCCAGCTAGCATTTCCCAGTCCAATTTGATTTTCAAGTCAAATGCGGCCTAGCAGGACGTCTTCCTTGGAGGGAGAAAAGGCAGCCCAACAGAGTGCTGATTCAATC
>JAGTYA010000330.1:0-30278 GCA_024291935.2 Okapia johnstoni | reverse complement strand
GTCTTTGGCTGAAAATTACAAGGGGCTGGAAAGTGCTACCTGGAAAGTCAGTGGAAGAGGCCACAGTGCCTAGGCCCCACCGCCCGGGTAGGGTTTCCCCAAGCCAGGGAACCTCATGGAACACTCCTCAGAGCTAGTGACCCATGTGTGCTCTGTAGCAGAGGACTCTGGAGACTACTAGGTCTTTTCTGACTGGAAACTGAGGCCCTCGGAACAGACCCATTGCTGTGGCTTCTTAACAGACAAACACCTTTGCACCAGGGAAGCTTGAATAAGCACTCCCTTGGGCTACCTTTTATGGCTCTGAGGAAGAGACCCTGCCAGGCTGTCTTTGGCTGAAAATTACAAGGGGCTGGAAAGTGCTACCTGGAAAGTCAGTGGAAGAGGCCACTGTGCCTAGGCCCCACCGCCCGGGTAGAGCTTCCCCAAGCCAGGGAACATCAAGGAACACTCCTCAGAGCTATTGCCCCATGTGTGCTCTGTGGCAGCCAGCTCTGGAGACTAATAGGTCTGTTCTGACTGGGAAACGGAGGCCCTGGAAGCAGACACATTGTTGTGGCTTCTTAACAGACAAACACCTCTTACACCAGGGAAGCCTGAATAAGCACTCCTTTGGGCTACCTTGTATGACTCTAAGGAAGAGAATCTGCCAGGCTGCCTTTGGCTGAAAATCACAAGGGGCTTGAAAGTGCTACCTGGAAAGTCAGTGGAAGAGCCCACAGTGCCTAGGCCCAACCGCCCGGGTAGGGCTTCCCCAAGCCGGGGAACCTCAAGGAACACTCCTCATAGCTATTGCCCCATGTGTGCTCTGTAGCAGAGAGCTCTGGAGACTAGGTCTGTTCTGACTGGGAAACTGAGGCGCTGGGAGCAGACCCATTGTTGTGGCTACTTAACAGACAAACACCTCTTTCACCAGGGAAGTCTGAATAAGCACTCCCTTGGGCTATCTTTTAAGACTCTAAGGAAAAGACCCTGCCAGGCTCCATTTGGTTGAAAAGCACAAGGGGCTGGAAAGTGCTAGCTGGAAAGTCAGTGGTAGGAGCCATTGTGCCTAGGCCCCACCACCCCGGTAGGGCTTCCCCAAGCCCGTGAACGTCAAGGCACCCTCCTCAGAGCTAATGCCCCATGTGTGCTCGGTAGCAGAGAGCTCTGGATACTAGGTCTGGTCTGACTAGGAAACTGAGGGCTGGAGGCAAACCCATTGTTGTCCCTTCATAACAGCAAACACCTGTTTTTTGCCAGGAAGATTGGATAAACACTCCCTTGGGCTTCCTTTTATGACTCTAAGGAAGAGACCCTGCCAGGCTGCCTTTGGCTGAAAATCACAAGGGGCTGGAAAGTGTTACCTGGAAAGTCAGTGGAAGAGATCACAGTGCCTAGGTGCCACCGCATGGGTAGGGCTTCCCCAAGCCAGGGAACCTCAAGGAACACTCCTCAGAGCTATTGCCCCATGTATGCTTTGTATCAGAGAGCTGTGGAGACTAGGTCTGTTCTGACTGGGAAATTGAGGCCCTGGGATCAGACCCATTGTTGTGGCTTCTTAACAGACAAACACCTCTTTCACCAGGGAAGCTTGAATAAGCACTCCCTTGGGCTACTTTTTATGACTCTAAGAAGAGACCCTTCCAGGCTGCCGTTGGCTGAAAATCACAAGGGGCTGGAAAGTGCTACCTGGAAAGTCAGTGGAAGAAGCCACAGTGCCGAGGCCCCACCACCCGAGTAGGGCTTCCCCAAGCCAGGGAACCTCAAGGAACTCTTCTTAGATGTATTGCCACATGTGTGCTCTGTAGCAGAGAGGTCTGGAGACTAGGTCTGTTCTGACTGGGAAACTGAGGCGCTGGAGCAGACCCATTGTTGTGGCTACTTAACAGACAAACACCTCTTGCACCAGGGATGTCTGAATAAGGACTCCCTTGGGCTATCTTTTATGACTTTAAGGAAGAGACCCTGCCAGGCTCCATTTGGGTGAAAAGCACAAGGGGCTGGAAAGTGCTAGCTGGAAATTCAGTGGTAGGGGCCTTTGTGCCTAGGCCCCACCGCCCCGGTAGGGCTTCGCCAAGCCCGTGAACGTCAAGGCACCCTCCTCAGAGCTAATGCCCCATGTGTGCTCTGTAGCAGAGAGCTCTGGATACTAGGCTTGGTCTGACTAGGAAACTGAGACATGGAGGCAAACCTATTGTTGTCCATTCATAACAGCAAACACCTGTTTCGCCAGGGAAATTGGATAAGCACTCCCTTCGGCTACCTTTTATGACTCTAAGGAAGAGACCCTGCCAGGCTGTCTTTGGCTGAAAATCACAAGGGGCTGGAAAGTGCTACCTGGAAAGTCAGTGGAAGAGGCCACAGTGCCTAGGCCCCACCGCCCGCGTAGGGCTTCCCCAAGCCAGGGAACATCAAGTAACACTCCTCAGAGTTATTGCCCCATGTGTGCTCCATAGCAGAGAGCTCTGGAGACTATTAGGTCTCTTCTGATTGGGAAACTGAGACCCTGGGAGCAGACCCATTGTTCTGCCTTCTTAACAGACAAACACCTCTTGCACCAGGGAAGCCTGAATAAGCACTCCCTTGGGCTACCTTTTATGACTCTAAGGAAGAGACCCTGCCAGGCTGCCTTTTTCCTGAAAATCACAAGGGGCTGGAAAGTCCTACCTGGAAAGTCACTGGAAGAGGCCACAGTGCCTAGGCCGCACCGCCCGCCCAGGTAGGGCTTCACCAACGCAGGGAACCTAAAGGAACACTCCTCAGAGCTATTGCCCCATGTGTGCTCTGTAGCAGAGAGGTCTGGAGACTAGGAATGTTCTGACGGGGAAACTGAGGCCCTGGAAACAGACCCATTGTTGTGGCTTCTTAACAGACAAAAACCTCTTGTACCAGGGAAGCTTGAATAAGCACTCCCTTGGGTTACCTTTTATAACTGTAAGAAAGAGACCCTGCCAGGCTGCCTTTGGCTGAAAATCACAAGGGGCTGGGAAGTGATACCTGGAAAGTCAGTGAAAGAGGCCACAGTGCCTAGGCTCCAAAGCCCAGGTAAGGCTTTGACAGTGCCCTGGATCGTGAAGGCACCCTCCACAGCGCTTTTTCCCCATGTCTGCTCTGTAGCAGAGAGCTCTGGAGACTAGGTCTGTTCTGACTGGGAAACTGAGGCCCTGGGAGCAGAGCCATTGTTCTGGCGTCTTCACAGCCAAACACCTCTTGCACCAGGGAAGACTGAATAAGCAGTCCCTTGGGCTACCTTTTTTGACTCTAAGGAAGAGACCCTGCAAGGCTGCATCTGGCTGAAAATCACAAGGGGCTGGGAAGTGATACCTGGAAAGTCAGTGAAAGAGGCCACAGTGCCTAGGCTCCAAAGCCCAGGTAAGGCTTCCCCAGTGCCCTGGAACGTGAAGGCACCCTCCACAGCGCTATTTTCCCCCATGTCTGCTCTGTAGCAGAGAGCTCTGGAGACTAGGTCTGTTCTGACTGGGAAACTGAGGCCCTGGGAGCAGAGCCATTGTTCTGGCGTCTTAACAGCCAAACACCTCTTGCACCAGGGAAGACTGAATAAGCAGTCCCTTGGGCTACCTTTTTTGACTCTAAGGAAGAGACCCTGCAAGGCTGCATCTGGCTGAAAATCACAAGGGGCTGGGAAGTGATACCTGGAAAGTCAGTGAAAGAGGCCACAGTGCCTAGGCTCCAAAGCCCCAGTAAAGGCTTCGACAGTGCCCTGGAACGTGAAGGCACCCTCCACAGCGCTTTTTTCCCATGTCTGCTCTGTAGCAGAGAGCTCTGGAGACTAGGTCTGTTCTGACTGGGAAACTGAGGCCCTGGGAGCAGAGCCATTGTTCTGGCGTCTTCACAGCCAAACACCTCTTGCACCAGGGAAGACTGAATAAGCAGTCCCTTGGGCTACCTTTTTTGACTCTAAGGAAGAGACCCTGCAAGGCTGCATCTGGCTGAAAATCACAAGGGGCTGGGAAGTGATACCTGGAAAGTCAGTGAAAGAGGCCACAGTGCCTAGGCTCCAAAGCCCAGGTAAGGCTTCGACAAGGCCCTGGAACCTCAAGGCACCCTCCTCAGAGCTATTTCCCCATGTCTGCTCTGTAGCAGAGAGCTCTGGAGACTAGGTCTGTTCTGACTGGGAAACTGAGGCCCTGGGAGCAGAGCCATTGTTCTGGCGTCTTCACAGCCAAACACCTCTTGCACCAGGGAAGACTGAATAAGCAGTCCCTTGGGCTACCTTTTTTGACTCTAAGGAAGAGACCCTGCAAGGCTGCATCTGGCTGAAAATCACAAGGGGCTGGGAAGTGATACCTGGAAAGTCAGTGAAAGAGGCCACAGTGCCTAGGCTCCAAAGCCCAGGTAAGGCTTCGACAGTGCCCTGGAACGTGAAGGCACCCTCCACAGCGCTTTTTTCCCCATGTCTGCTCTGTAGCAGAGAGCTCTGGAGACTAGGTCTGTTCTGACTGGGAAACTGAGGCCCTGGGAGCAGAGCCATTGTTCTGGCGTCTTCACAGCCAAACACCTCTTGCACCAGGGAAGACTGAATAAGCAGTCCCTTGGGCTACCTTTTTTGACTCTAAGGAAGAGACCCTGCAAGGCTGCATCTGGCTGAAAATCACAAGGGGCTGGGAAGTGATACCTGGAAAGTCAGTGAAAGAGGCCACAGTGCCTAGGCTCCAAAGCCCAGGTAAGGCTTCGACAGTGCCCTGGAACGTGAAGGCACCCTCCACAGCGCTTTTTCCCCATGTCTGCTCTGTAGCAGAGAGCTCTGGAGACTAGGTCTGTTCTGACTGGGAAACTGAGGCCCTGGGAGCAGAGCCATTGTTCTGGCGTCTTCACAGCCAAACACCTCTTGCACCAGGGAAGACTGAATAAGCAGTCCCTTGGGCTACCTTTTTTGACTCTAAGGAAGAGACCCTGCAAGGCTGCATCTGGCTGAAAATCACAAGGGGCTGGGAAGTGATACCTGGAAAGTCAGTGAAAGAGGCCACAGTGCCTAGGCTCCAAAGCCCAGGTAAGGCTTCGACAGTGCCCTGGAACGTGAAGGCACCCTCCACAGCGCTTTTTCCCCATGTCTGCTCTGTAGCAGAGAGCTCTGGAGACTAGGTCTGTTCTGACTGGGAAACTGAGGCCCTGGGAGCAGAGCCATTGTTCTGGCGTCTTCACAGCCAAACACCTCTTGCACCAGGGAAGACTGAATAAGCAGTCCCTTGGGCTACCTTTTTTGACTCTAAGGAAGAGACCCTGCAAGGCTGCATCTGGCTGAAAATCACAAGGGGCTGGGAAGTGATACCTGGAAAGTCAGTGAAAGAGGCCACAGTGCCTAGGCTCCAAAGCCCAGGTAAGGCTTCGACAGTGCCCTGGAACGTGAAGGCACCCTCCACAGCGCTTTTTCCCATGTCTGCTCTGTAGCAGAGAGCTCTGGAGACTAGGTCTGTTCTGACTGGGAAACTGAGGCCCTGGGAGCAGAGCCATTGTTCTGGCGTCTTCACAGCCAAACACACTCTTGCACCAGGGAAGACTGAATAAGCAGTCCCTTGGGCTACCTTTTTTGACTCTAAGGAAGAGACCCTGCAAGGCTGCATCTGGCTGAAAATCACAAGGGGCTGGGAAGTGATACCTGGAAAGTCAGTGAAAGAGGCCACAGTGCCTAGGCTCCAAAGCCCAGGTAAGGCTTCGACAGTGCCCTGGAACGTGAAGGCACCCTCCACAGCGCTTTTTCCCCATGTCTGCTCTGTAGCAGAGAGCTCTGGAGACTAGGTCTGTTCTGACTGGGAAACTGAGGCCCTGGGAGCAGAGCCATTGTTCTGGCGTCTTCACAGCCAAACACCTCTTGCACCAGGGAAGACTGAATAAGCAGTCCCTTGGGCTACCTTTTTTGACTCTAAGGAAGAGACCCTGCAAGGCTGCATCTGGCTGAAAATCACAAGGGGCTGGGAAGTGATACCTGGAAAGTCAGTGAAAGAGGCCACAGTGCCTAGGCCCCAAAGCCCAGGTAAGGCTTCCCCAAGGCAGGGAGCCTCAAGGAACCCTCCTCAGAGCTTTTTCCCCATGTCTGCTCTGTAGCAGAGAGCTCTGGAGACTAGGTCTGTTCTGACTGGGAAACTGAGGCCCTGGGAGCAGAGCCATTGTTCTGGCGTCTTCACAGCCAAACACCTCTTGCACCAGGGAAGACTGAATAAGCAGTCCCTTGGGCTACCTTTTTTTGACTCTAAGGAAGAGACCCTGCAAGGCTGCATCTGGCTGAAAATCACAAGGGGCTGGGAAGTGATACCTGGAAAGTCAGTGAAAGAGGCCACAGTGCCTAGGCTCCAAAGCCCAGGTAAGGCTTCGACAGTGCCCTGGAACGTGAAGGCACCCTCCACAGCGCTTTTTCCCCATGTCTGCTCTGTAGCAGAGAGCTCTGGAGACTAGGTCTGTTCTGACTGGGAAACTGAGGCCCTGGGAGCAGAGCCATTGTTCTGGCGTCTTCACAGCCAAACACCTCTTGCACCAGGGAAGACTGAATAAGCAGTCCCTTGGGCTACCTTTTTTGACTCTAAGGAAGAGACCCTGCAAGGCTGCATCTGGCTGAAAATCACAAGGGGCTGGGAAGTGATACCTGGAAAGTCAGTGAAAGAGGCCACAGTGCCTAGGCTCCAAAGCACCAGGTAAGGCTTCGACAGTGCCCTGGAACGTGAAGGCACCCTCCTCAGCGCTATTTCCCCATGTCTGCTCTGTAGCAGAGAGCTCTGGAGACTAGGTCTGTTCTGACTGGGAAACTGAGGCCCTGGGAGCAGAGCCATTGTTCTGGCGTCTTCACAGCCAAACACCTCTTGCACCAGGGAAGACTGAATAAGCAGTCCCTTGGGCTACCTTTTTTTGACTCTAAGGAAGAGACCCTGCAAGGCTGCATCTGGCTGAAAATCACAAGGGGCTGGGAAGTGATACCTGGAAAGTCAGTGAAAGAGGCCACAGTGCCTAGGCTCCAAAGCCCAGGTAAGGCTTCGACAGTGCCCTGGAACGTGAAGGCACCCTCCTCACAGCGCTTTTTCCCCATGTCTGCTCTGTAGCAGAGAGCTCTGGAGACTAGGTCTGTTCTGACTGGGAAACTGAGGCCCTGGGAGCAGAGCCATTGTTCTGGCGTCTTCACAGCCAAACACCTCTTGCACCAGGGAAGACTGAATAAGCAGTCCCTTGGGCTACCTTTTTTGACTCTAAGGAAGAGACCCTGCAAGGCTGCATCTGGCTGAAAATCACAAGGGGCTGGGAAGTGATACCTGGAAAGTCAGTGAAAGAGGCCACAGTGCCTAGGCTCCAAAGCCCAGGGTAAGGCTTCGACAAGGCCCTGGAACGTGAAGGCAACCTCCTCAGCGCTATTTCCCCATGTCTGCTCTGTAGCAGAGAGCTCTGGAGACTAGGTCTGTTCTGACTGGGAAACTGAGGCCCTGGGAGCAGAGCCATTGTTCTGGCGTCTTCACAGCCAAACACCTCTTGCACCAGGGAAGACTGAATAAGCAGTCCCTTGGGCTACCTTTTTTGACTCTAAGGAAGAGACCCTGCAAGGCTGCATCTGGCTGAAAATCACAAGGGGCTGGGAAGTGATACCTGGAAAGTCAGTGAAAGAGGCCACAGTGCCTAGGCTCCAAAGCCCAGGTAAGGCTTCGACAGTGCCCTGGAACGTGAAGGCACCCTCCACAGCGCTTTTTCCCCATGTCTGCTCTGTAGCAGAGAGCTCTGGAGACTAGGTCTGTTCTGACTGGGAAACTGAGGCCCTGGGAGCAGAGCCATTGTTCTGGCGTCTTCACAGCCAAACACCTCTTGCACCAGGGAAGACAGAATAAGCAGTCCCTTAGCCCAGGTAAGGCTTCGACAGTGCCCTGGGTACCTGAAGGGCACCCTCCACAGCGCGTTTTCCCCCATGTTCTGCTCTGTAGCAGAGAGCTCTGGAGACTAGGTCTGTTCTGACTGGGAAACTGAGGCCCTGGGAGCAGAGCCATTGTTCTGGCGTCTTCACAGCCAAACACCTCTTGCACCAGGGAAGACTGAATAAGCAGTCCCTTGGGCTACCTTTTTTGACTCTAAGGAAGAGACCCTGCAAGGCTGCATCTGGCTGAAAATCACAAGGGTCTGGGAAGTGATACCTGGAAAGTCAGTGAAAGAGGCCACAGTGCCTAGGCTCCAAAGCCCACAGGTAAGGCTTCCCCAGTGCCCTGGAAACGTGAAGGCACCCTCCTACAGCGCTTTTTCCCCCCATGTCTGCTCTGTAGCAGAGAGCTCTGGAAGACTAGGTCTGTTCTGACTGGGAAACTGAGGGACCCTGGGAGCAGAGCCATTGTTCTGGCGTCTTTCACAGCCAAACACCTCTTGCACCAGGGAAGACTGAATAAGCAGTCCCTTGGGCTACCTTTTTTGACTCTAAGGAAGAGACCCTGCAAGGCTGCATCTGGCTGAAAATCACAAGGGGCTGGGAAGTGATACCTGGAAAAGTCAGTGAAAGAGGCCACAGTGCCTAGGCTCCAAAGCCCACTTGAGGCTTCGACAGTGCTGGGAACGTGAAGGCACCCTCCACAGCGCTTTTTCCCCATGTCTGCTCTGTAGCAGAGAGCTCTGGAGACTAGGTCTGTTCTGACTGGGAAACTGAGGCCCTGGGAGCAAGAGCCATTGTTCTGGCGTCTTCACAGCCAAACACCTCTTGCACCAGGGAAGACTGAAATAAGCAGTCCCTTGGGCTACCTTTTTTGACTCTAAGGAAGAGACCCTGCAAGGCTGCATCTGGCTGAAAATCACAAGGGGCTGGGAAGTGATACTGGAACGTCAGTGAAAGAGGCCACAGTGGCCTAGGTCATCGCATCCTAGGCCCAGATTTCCCAAGTGAAGCCAGAGGTAAGGCTTCGACGTGCTAAGCCCGGGCATCCCCTGGGCTTCCCCAAGGCAGGAAGCCTCACCCTCCTCAGAGCTATTTCCCCATGTCTGCTCTGTAGCAGAGAGCTCTGGAGACTAGGTCTGTTCTGACTGGGAAACTGAGGGGCCCTGGGAGCAGAGCCATTGTTCTGGCGTCTTCACAGCCAAAACACCTCTTGCACCAGGGAAGACTGAATAAGCAGTCCCTTGGGTGCTACCTTTTTTGACTCTAAGGAAGAGACCCTGCAAGGCTGCATTCTGGCTGAAAATCACAAGGGGCTGGGAAGTGATACCTGGAAAGTCAGTGAAAGAGGCCACAGTGCCTAGGCTCCAAAGCCCAGCTAAGGCTTCGACAGTGCCCTGGAACGTGAAGGCACCCTCCACAGCGCTTTTTCCCCATGTCTCTGCTCTGTAGCAGAGAGCTCTGGAGACTAGGTCTGTTCTGACTGGGAAACTGAGGCCCTGGGAGCAGAGCCATTGTTTCTGGCGTCTTCACAGCCAAACACCTCTTGCACCAGGGAAGACTGAATAAGCAGTCCCTTGGGCTACCTTTTTTGACTCTAAGGAAGAGACCCTGCAGGCTGCATCTGGCTGAAAAATCACAAGGGGCTGGGAAGTGATACCTGGAAAAGTCAGTGAAAGAGGCCACAGTGCCTAGGCTCCAAAGCCCAGGTAAGGGCTTCGACAAGTGCCCTGGAACGTGAAGGCACCCTCCACAGCGCTTTTTCCCCATGTCTGCTCTGTAGCAGAGAGCTCTGGAGACTAGGTTCTGTTCTGACTGGGAAACTGAAGGCCCTGGGAGCAGAGCCATTGTTTCTGGCGTCTTCACAGCCAAAAACCTCTTGCACCAGGGGAAGGACTGAATAAGCAGTCCCTTGGGCTACCTTTTTTTGACTCTAAGGAAGAGACCCTGCAAGGCTGCATATGGCTGAAAATCACAAGGGGCTGGGATAGTGATACTGGAAAGTCAGTGAAAGAGGCCACAGTGCCTAGGCTCCAAAGCCCAGGTAGGGCTCTTCCCCAGTGCCCTGGAAGCCTCAAGGAACCCTCCTCAGAGCTTTTTCCCCATGTCTGCTCTGTAGCAGAGAGCTCTGGAGACTAGGGGTTGTTCTGACTGGGAAACTGAGGCCCTGGGAGCAGAGCCATTGTTCTGGCGTCTTCACAGCCAAACACCATCTTGCACCAGGGAAGACTGAATAAGCAGTCCCTTGGGCTACCTTTTTTGACTCTAAGGAAGAGACCCTGCAAGGCTGCATCTGGCTGAAAATCACAAGGGGCTGGGAAGTGATACCTGGAAAGTCAGTGAAAGAGGCCACAGTGCCTAGGCCCAAAGCCCAGGTAAGGCTTCGACAGTGCCAGGGAAACGTGAGAGGCACCCTCCACAGAGCTTTTTTTCCCCATGTCTGCTCTGTAGCAGAGAGCTCTGGAGACTAGGTCTGTTCTGACTGGGAAACTCGAGGCCCTGGGAGCAGAGCCATTTGTTATGGCGTCTTCACAGCCAAACACCTCTTGCACCAGGGGAAGACTGAATAAGCAGTCCCTTGGGCTACCTTTTTTGACCTCTAAGGAAGAGACCCTGCAAAAGGCTGCATCTGGCTGAAAATCACAAGGGGCTGGGAAGTGATACCTGGAAAGTCAGTGAAAGAGGCCACAGTGCCTAGGCTCCAAAGCCCAGGTAAGGCTTCGACAGTGCCCTGGAACGTGAAGGCACCCTCCACAGCGCTTTTTCCCCATGTCTGCTCTGTAGCAGAGAGCTCTGGAGACTAGGTCTTGTTCTGACTGGGAAACTGAGGCCCTGGGAGCAGAGCCATTGTTCTGGCGTCTTCACAGCCAAACTCACTCTTGCACCAGGGAAGACTGAATAAGCAGTCCCTTGGGCTACCTTTTTTGACTCTAAGGAAGAGACCCTGCAAAGGCTGCATCTGGCTGAAAATCACAAGGGGCTGGGAAGTGATACCTGGAAAGTCAGTGAAAGAGGCCACAGTGCCTAGGCTCCAAAGCACCAGGTAGGGGCTTCCCCAAGGCAGGGAGCCTCAAGGAACCCTCTCAGAGTATTTCCCCAATGTTGCTCTCTGTAGCAGAGAGCTCTGGAGACTAGGTCTGTTCTGACTGGGAAACTGAGGCCCTGGGAGCAGAGCCATTGTTCTGGCGTCTTCACAGCCAAACACATCTTGCACCAGGGAAGACTGAATAAGCAGGATTGTCCATTGGGCTACCTTTTTTGACTCTAAGGAAGAGACCCTGCAAGGCTGCATCTGGCTGAAAATCACAAGGGGCTGGGAATTGATACCTGGAAAGTCAGTGAAAGAGGCCACAGTGCCTAGGCTCCCAAGCCCCCGTGGTAGGGCTTCCCCAGTGCCCTGGAACGTGAAGGGCACCCTCCACAGCGCTTTTTCCCCATGTCTGCTCTGTAGCAGAGAGCTCTGGAGACTAGGTCTGTTCTGACTGGGAAACTGAGGCCCTGGGAGCAGAGCCATTGTTCTGGCGTCTTTCACAGCCAAACACCTCTTGCACCAGGGAAGACTGAATAAGCAGTCCCTTGGGCTACCTTTTTTGACTCTAAGGAAGAGACCCTGCAAGGCTGCATCTGGCTGAAAATCACAAGGGGCTGGGAAGTGATACCTGGAAAGTCAGTGAAAGAGGCCACAGTGCCTAGGCTCCCAAAGCACAGGTAGGGCTTCCCCAAGTGCAGGGAGCCTCATGGCAACCCTCCACAGAGCTATTTCCCATGTCTGCTCTGTAGCAGAGAGCTCTGGAGGACTAGGGTCTGTTCTGACTGGGAAACTGAGGCCCTTGGAGCAGAGCCATTGTTCTGGCGTCTTCACAGCCAAACACCTCTTTGACACCAGGGAAGACTGAATAAGCAGTCCCTTGGGCTACCTTTTTTGACTCTTAAAGGAAGAGACCCTGCAAGGCTGCATTGGCTGAAAATCACAAGGGGCTGGGAAGTGATACCTGGAAAGTCAGTGAAAGAGGCCACAGTGCCTAGGCTCCAAAAGCCCAGGTAAGGCTTTCGACAGTGCCCTGGAACGTGAAGGGCACCCTACACAGCGCTTTTTACCCATGTCTTGCTCTGTAGCAGAGAGCTCTGGAGACTAGGTCTGTTCTGACTGGGAAACTGAATTGGCCCTGGCTGAGAAACTGAGCCATTGTTCTGGCGACTTCACAGCCAAAAAACACCTCTTGCAACAGGGAAGACTGAATAAGCAGTCCCTTGGGCTACCTTTTTTGACTCTTAGGAAGAGACCCTGCAAGGCTGCATCTGGCAGAAAAATCACAAGGGGCTGCTCTGAGGTGATACCTGGAAAGTCAGTGAAAGAGGCCACAGTGCTAGGCCCCAGCACCCGGGTAGGGTTCTTCCCCAAGGCAGGGAGCCTCAAGGGAAACCCTCCTCAGAAGCTATTTCCCCAAGGTCTGCTTCTGTAGTAGAGAGCTCTGGAGACTAGCGACTGTTTCTGATTGGGAAAACTGAGGCCGTTGGGAGCAGAGCATGCTGTTTGGCGTCTTCACAGACAAGAACACCTCTTGGCACTCAGGGAAGATTGAAATAAGCAGGTCCCTTGGGCTGCCTTTTTTACTCTAAGGGAAGAGGGACCCTACAATGCTTGCTTTGGCTGAAAAATCACAAGGGGTGCTGGGAAGTGATACTTGGTAAGTCAGTGTGAATGAGGCCTCAGTGCCTAGGCTTCACAGCCCCAGGTAAGGCTTCGACAGTGCCCTAGAACGTGTAAAAAAAAATAAGCCTCCCCACAGCGCTTTTTTCCCCATTTCTGCTCTGTGAGCAGAGGCTCTGCGGACTAGGTCTGTTCTGACTGGGAAATGAAGCACTGGGAGCATAGCCATTGTTCTTGGCGTCTTCACAGCCAAAAACCTCTTGCACCAGGGGAAAGATGAATAAGCAGTCCTTTAGGGGCTACTTTTTTGGACTCTAAGGAAGGGACCCTGTAAGGCTGCATCTGGCTGAAAAGTCACAATGGGCTGGGATTAGTGATACCTGGAAAGTCAGTGAAAAGAGGCCGCAGTGCCCAGGCTCACAAAGCCCAGGTAAGGCTTCGACAGTGCCCTGGAACGTGAAGGTCACCCTCCACAAGCGCTTTTTTCCACATGTTCTGCTTCTGTAGCAGAGAGCTCTGGAAGCTAGGTCTGTTGTGAATGGGAAAAGGCCATGGGAGCAGAGCCATTGTTCTGGCGTCTTCACAAGCCAATAACAACTCGGGCCACCAGGGAAGACTGAATTAAGCAGTTTGTTGGGCTAACTTTGTTTTGCTCCAAGGGAAGAGAGTTGCAAGGATGCTTCTGGCTGAAAATACAAGGGGCTGGGAAGTGATACATGGAAAGTCAATGGAAGCGGGCCCACAGTGCCTAGGCTCCAAAAGCCCAGGTAAGGCTTCGATACAGTGCTTTGGCACTGAAAGAAGTCACCCCCTCCACACCGCTTTTTCCACATGTCTGCTCTGTAGCAGAGAGCTCTGGAGACTAGGTCTGTTCTGACTGGGAAACTGAGGCCCTGGGAACAGGCCATTGTTTCTGGCGTCTTCACAGCCAAACACCTCCGATGCACCAGGGAAGACTCAATAAGCAGTCCCTCTGGGCTACCTTTTTCTTGACTCTAAGGAAGAGAGCCTTGCAAGGCTGCATCTGGCCTTAATAAAATCTCAAGGGGCTTGGGAAGTGATACCTGGAAAGTCAGTTGAAAGAGGAGGCCACAGTGCCTAAGGCATCCAAAGCCCCAGGTAGGCCTTCGACACGTGCCCACGGCAGGGTGCCTGAAGGGACCCTCCTCAGAGCTATTATCCCCATGTTGCTCTGTAGCAGACCGAGGGGGTCTGGGGAGGACTAGGTCTCTGTTCTGACTGGGAAACTGAGGCCCTGGGAAGCAGAGCCCTCGCTGTTCTGGCGAGTCTTCCCAGCCAACACCTCTTGCACCAGGGAAGAGACTGAATAAGCAGTCCCTTGGGCTACCTTTTTTGACTCTAAGGGAAGTTGATAGTGACCCTGCAAGGCTGCATCTGGCTGAAAATCACAAGGGGACGTGGGAAGTGATACCTGGAAAGTCAGTGTGAAAGAGGCCACAGTGCCAAGGCCCCAGCACCCGGGTAGGGTTTACGACAGGCAGGGTAGCCTCAGAGGAACCCTCCACATAGCTATTTCCCTCATGTCTGCTCTGTAGCAGAGAGCTCTGGAGACTAGGTCTGTTCTGACTGGGAAACTGAGGGCCCTGGGAGCAGAAGCCATTGTTCTGGCGTCTTCATCAGCCAAAAACAGCTCTTGCACCAGGGAAGACTGAATAAGCAGTCCTCTTGGGGCTACCTTTTTTGACTCTAAGGAAGAGACCCTGCAAGGACTTGCATCTGGCCTGAAAATTTCAAGGGGCTGGGAATTGAATACCTGGAAAGTCAGTGAAAAGGGCCACAGTGCGAGGCCCAGCTCCAAAGCCACAGGTAAGGCTTCGGACAGTGGCAGGGAGCCTCAAGGAACCCCTCCTCAGCGCTATTTCCCCCATGTCTGCTCTGTAGCAGAGAGCTCTGGAGACTAGGTCCTGTTCTGACTGGGAAACTGAGGCCTGGGATTAGGAGCCATTGTTCTGGCGTCTTCACAGCCAAACACCTCTTGCACCAGGGAAGACTGAATAAGCAGTCCTTGGGCTACCTTTTTTGGACTCTAAGGAAGAGACCCTGCAAGGACTGCCTCTGGCTGAAAAATCACAAGGGGCTGGAAAGTGATACCTGGAAAGGTCAGTGAAAGAGGCCACAGTGCCTAGGCTCCAAAGCCCAGGTAAGGCTTCGACAGTGCCCTGGAACGTGAAGGCACCCTCCACAGCGCGCTTTTCCCCATGTCTGCTCTGTAGCAGAGAGCTCTGGAGACTAGGTCTGTTCTGACTGGGAAACTGAGGCCCTGGGAGGCAGAGCCATTGTTCTGGCGTCTTCACAGCCAAACACCTCTTGCCACCAGGGAAGACTGAATAAGCAGTTCCTTGGGCTACCTTTTTTGACTCTAAGGAAGAGACCCTGCAAAGGCTGCATCTGGGCTGAGAATCACAAGGGGCTGGGAAGTGATGACCTGGAAAGTCAGTGATAGAAGCCACAGTGCCTAGGCCCCAGCCAGCCCAGGTAGGGCTTCCGACAGTGCCTGGAGCCTGAAGGCAAAAACTCCACAGCGCTATTTCCCCATGTACTGCTCTGTAGCAGAGAGCTAACTGGAGAATAGGTCTGTTCTGACTGGGGGTAAACTGATGGCCCTGGGAGCAGGAGCCATTGTTCTGGTGTCTTCACAGCTCAAACACCTCTTTGCACCAGGGAAGACTGAATTAAGCAGTCCCTTGGGCTACCTTTTTTGACTCTAAGGAAGAGACCCTGCAAGGCTGCATCTCGCTGAAAATCACAAGGGGCTGGGAAGTGATACCTGAAAAGTCAGTGAAAGAGGACACAGTGCCAAGTCCCCAGCACCGGGGTAGGGCTTCCGCAAGGCAGGGGGCCTCAAGGAAACCTCCTCAGAGCTATTTCGCCATGTCTGCTCTGTAGCACAGAGCTCTGGAGACTAGGTCTGTTCTGACTGGGAAACTGAGGCCCTGGGAGCAGAGCCAGTGTTCTGGCATCTTCACAGCCAAACACCTCTTGCACCAGGGAAGACTGAATAAGCAGTCCCTTGGGCTACCTTTTTTGACTCTAAGGAAGAGACCCTGCAAGGCTGCATCTGGCTGAAAATAACAAGGGGCTGGGAAGTGATACCTGGAAAGTCAGTGAAAGAGGCCACAGTGCTAGTATCCAAAGCCCAGGTAAGGCTTCGACAGTGCCCTGGAACGTGAAGGCACCCTCCACAGCGCTTTTTCCCCATGTCTGCTCTGTAGCAGAGAGCTCTGGAGACTAGGTCTCTTCTGACTGGGAAACTGAGGCCCAGGGGGCAGAGCCATTGTTCTGGCGTCTTCACAGCCAAACACCTCTTGCACCAGGGAAGATTGAATAAGCAGTCCCTTCGGCTACCTTTTCTGACTCTAAGGAAGAGACCCTGCAAGGCTGCATCTGGTTGAAAATCACAAGGGGCTGGGAAGTGATACCTGGAAAGTCAGTGAAAGAGGCCACAGTTCCTGGGCTCCAAAGCCCAGGTAAGGTTTCGACAGTGCCCTGGAACGTGAAGGCACCCTCCACAGCGCTTTTTCCCCATGTCTGCTCTGTAGCAGAGAGCTCTGTTGACTAGGTCTGTTCTGACTGGGAAACTGAGGCCCTGGGAGCAGAGCCATTGTTCTGGCGTCTTCACAGCCAAACACCACTTGCACCAGGGAAGACTGAATAAGCAGTCCCTTGGGCTACCTTTTTTGACTTTAAGGAAGAGACCCTGCAAGGCTGCATCTGGCCGAAAATCACAAGGGGCTGGGAAGTGTTGCCTGGAAATTCAGTGAAAGAGGCCAGAGTGCCTAGGCTCCAAAACCCAGGTAAGGCTTCGACAGTGCCCTGGAACGTGAAGACGCCCTCCACAGCGCTTTTTCCCCAAGTCTCCTCTGTAGCAGAGAGCTCTGGAGACTAGGTCTGTTCTGACTGGGAAACTGAGGCCCTGGGAGCAGAGCCATTGTTCTGGCGTCTTCACAGTCAAACACCTCTTGCACAAGGGAAGACTGAATAAGCAGTCCCTTGGGCTACCGTTTTTGACTCTGAGGAAGAGACTCTGCAAGGCTGCATCTGGCTGAAAATCACAAGGGGCTGGGAAGTGATACCTGGAATGTCAGTGAAAGAGGCCACAGTGCCGAGAACCCAGCACTCGGGTAGGGCTTCCCCAAGGCAGGGAGCCTCAAGGAACCCTCCTCAGAGCTATTTCCCCATGTCTGCTCTGTAGCAGACAGCTCTGGAGACTAGGTCTGTTCTGACTGGGAAACTGAGGCCCTGGGAGCAGAGCCATTGTTCTGGCGTCTTCACAGTCAAACACCTCTTGCACAAGGGAAGACTGAATAAGCAGTCCCTTGGGCTACCGTTTTTGACTCTAAGGAAGAGACCCTGCAAGGCTGCATCTGGCTGAAAATCACAAGGGGCTGGGAAGTGATACCTGGAAAGTCAGTGAAAGAGGCCAGAGTGCCGAGGCCCCAGCATCCCGGTAGGGCTTCCCCAAGGCAGGGAGCCTCAAGGAACCCTCCTCAGAGCTATTTCCCCATGTCTGCTCTGTAGCAGAGAGCTCTGGAGACTAGGTGTGTTCTGACTGGGAAACTGAGGCCCTGGGAGCAGAGCCACTGTTCTGGCGTCTTCACAGCCAAACACCTCTTGCAGCAGTGAAGACTGAATAAGCAGTCCCCTGGGTTACCTTTTTTGACTCTAAGGAAGAGACCCTGCAAGGCTGCATCTGGCTGAAAATCACAAGGGGCTGGAAAGTGATACCTGGACAGTCAGTGAAAGAGGCCACAGTGCCTAGGCTCCAAAGCCCAGGTAGGGCTTCGACAAGTGCCCTGGAACCTGAAGGCACCCTCCTCCACAGCGCTTTTTCCCCATGTCTGCTCTGTAGCAGAGAGCTCTGGAGACTAGGTCTCTTTTGACTGGGAAACTGAGGCCCTGGGAGCAGAGCCATTGTTCTGGCGTCTTCACAGCCAAACACCTCTTGCACCAGGGAAGACTGAATAAGCAGTCCCTTGGGCTACCTTTTTTGACTCTACGGAAAAGACCCTGCAAGGCTTCATCTGGCTGAGAATCACAAGGGGCTGGGAAGTGATACCGGGAAAGTCAGTGAAAGAGGCCACAGTGCCTAGGCTCCAAAGCCCAGGTAAGGCTTCGACAGTGCCCTGGAACGTGAAGGCACCGTCCACAGCGCTTTTTCCCCATGTCTGCTCTGTAGCAGAGAGCTCTGGAGACTAGGTCTGTTCTGACTGGGAAACTGAGGCCCTGGGAACAGAGCCATTGTTCTGGCGTCTTCACAGCCAAACACCTCTTGCACCAGGGAAGACTGAATAAGCAGTCCCTTGGGCTACTTTTTTTGACTCTAAGGAAGAGACCCTGCAAGGCTGCATCTGGCTGAAAATAACAAGGGGCTGGGAAGTGACACCTGGAAAGTCAATGAAAGAGGCCACAGTGCGTAGGCTCCAAAGCCCAGGTAAGGCTTCGACAGTGCCCTGGAACGTGAAGGCGCCCTCCACAGCGCTTTTTCCCCATGTCTGCTCTGTAGCGGAGAGCTCTGGAGACTAGGTCTGTTCTGACTGGGAAACTGAGGCACTGGGAGCAGAGACATTGTTCTGGCGTCTTCACAGCCCAACACCTCTTGCACCAGGGAAGACTGAATAAGCAGTCCCTTGGGCTCCCTTTTTTGACTGTAAGGAAGAGACCCTGCAAGGCTGCATCTGGCTGAAAATCACAAGGGGCTGGGAAGTGATACCTGGAAAGTCAGTGAAAGAGCCCACAGTGCCGATGCCCCAGCACCCGGGTAGGGCTTCCCCAAGGCAGGGAGCGTCAAGGAACCCCCCTCAGAGCTATTTCCCCATGTCTGCTCTGTAGCAGAGAGCTCTGGAGACTAGGTCTGTTCTGACTGCTAAACTGAGGCCCTGGGAGCAGAGCCATTGTTCTGGCGTCTTCACAGCCAAACACCTCTTGCACCAGGGAAGACTGAATAAGCAGTCCCTTGGGCTACTTTTTTTGACTCTAAGGAAGAGACCCTGCAAGGCTGCATCTGGCTGAGAATCACAAGGGGCTGGGAAGTGATACCTGGAAAGTCAGTGAAAGAGGCCACAGTGCCTGGGCTCCAAAGCCCAGGTAAGGTTTCGACAGTGCCCTGGAACGTGAAGGCACCCTCCACAGCGCTTTTTCCCCATGTCTGCTCTGTAGCAGAGAGCTCTGGTGACTAGGTCTGTTCTGACTGGGAAACTGAGGCCCTGGGAGCAGAGCCATTGTTCTGGCGTCTTCACAGCCAAACACCACTTGCACCAGGGAAGACTGAATAAGCAGTCCCTTGGGCTACCTTTTTTGACTTTAAGGAAGAGACCCTGCAAGGCTGCATCTGGCCGAAAATCACAAGGGGCTGGGAAGTGATACCTGGAAATTCAGTGAAAGAGGCCAGAGTGCCTAGGCTCCAAAACCCAGGTAAGGCTTCGACAGTGCCCTGGAACGTGAAGACGCCCTCCACAGCGCTTTTTCCCCAAGTCTCCTCTGTAGCAGAGAGCTCTGGAGACTAGGTCTGTTCTGACTGGGAAACTGAGGCCCTGGGAGCAGAGCCCTTGTTCTGGCGTCTTCACAGTCAAACACCTCTTGCACAAGGGAAGACTGAATAAGCAGTCCCTTGGGCTACCGTTTTTGACTCTGAGGAAGAGACCCTGCAAGGCTGCATCTGGCTGAAAATCACAAGGGGCTGGGAAGTGATACCTGGAAAGTCAATGAAAGAGGCCACAGTGCCTAGGCTCCAAAGCCCAGGTAAGGTTTCGACAGTGCCCTGGAACGTGAAGGCACCCTCCACAGCGCTTTTTCCCCATGTCTGCTCTGTAGCAGAGAGCTCTGGTGACTAGGTCTGTTCTGACTGGGAAACTGAGGCCCTGGGAGCAGAGCCATTGTTCTGGCGTCTTCACAGCCGAACACCACTTGCACCAGGGAAGACTGAATAAGCAGTCCCTTGGGCTACCTTTTTTCACTTTAAGGAAGAGACCCTGCAAGGCTGCATCTGGCCGAAAATCACAAGGGGCTGGGAAGTGATACCTGGAAATTCAGTGAAAGAGGCCAGAGTGCCTAGGCTCCAAAACCCAGGTAAGGCTTCGACAGTGCCCTGGAACGTGAAGACGCCCTCCACAGCGCTTTTTCCCCAAGTCTCCTCTGTAGCAGAGAGCTCTGGAGACTAGGTCTGTTCTGACTGGGAAACTGAGGCCCTGGGAGCAGAGCCATTGTTCTGGCGTCTTCACAGTCAAACACCTCTTGCACAAGGGAAGACTGAATAAGCAGTCCCTTGGGCTACCGTTTTTGACTCTGAGGAAGAGACCCTGCAAGGCTGCATCTGGCTGAAAATCACAAGGGGCTGGGAAGTGATACCTGGGAATGTCAGTGAAAGAGGCCACAGTGCCGAGAACCCAGCACTCGGGTAGGGCTTCCCCAAGGCAGGGAGCCTCAAGGAACCCTCCTCAGAGCTATTTCCCCATGTCTGCTCTGTAGCAGACAGCTCTGGAGACTAGGTCTGTTCTGAATGGGAAACTGAGGCCCTGGGAGCAGAGCCATTGTTCTGGCGTCTTCACAGCCAAACACCTCTTGCACCAGGGAAGACTGAATAAGCAGTCCTTTGGGCTACTTTTTTTGACTCTAAGGAAGAGACCCTGCAAGGCTGCATCTGGCTGAAAATAACAAGGGGCTGGGAAGTGACACCTGGAAAGTCAATGAAAGAGGCCACAGTGCCTAGGCTCCAAAGCCCAGGTAAGGCTTCGACAGTGCCCTGGAACGTGAAGGCGCCCTCCACAGCGCTTTTTCCCCATGTCTGCTCTGTAGCGGAGAGCTCTGGAGACTAGGTCTGTTCTGACTGGGAAACTGAGGCACTGGGAGCAGAGCCATTGTTCTGGCGTCTTCACAGCAAACACCTCTTGCACCAGGGAAGACTGAATAAGCAGTCCCTTGGGCTCCCTTTTTTGACTCTAAGGAAGAGACCCTGCAAGGCTGCATCTGGCTGAAAATCACAAGGGGCTGGGAAGTGATACCTGGAAAGTCAGTGAAAGAGGCCACAGTGCCGAGGCCCCAGCACCCGGGTAGGGCTTCCCCAAGGCAGGGAGCGTCAAGGAACCCCCCTCAGAGCTATTTCCCCATGTCTGCTCTGTAGCAGATAGCTCTGGAGACTAGGTCTGTTCTGACTGGGAAACTGAGGCACTGGGAGCAGAGCCATTGTTTTGGCGTCTTCACAGCCATACACTTCTTGCACCAGGGAAGACTGAATAAGCAGTCCCTTGGGCTACCTTTTTTGACTCTAAGGAAGAGACCCTGCAAGGCTGCATCTGGCTGAAAATCACAAGGGGCTGGGAAGTGATACCTGGAAAGTCAGTGAAAGAGGCCACAGTGCCTAGGCTCCAAAGCCCAGGTAAGGCTTCGACAGTGCCCTGGAACGTGAAGGCACCGTCCACAGCGCTTTTTCCCCATGTCTGCTCTGTAGCAGAGAGCTCTGGAGACTAGGTCTGTTCTGACTGGGAAACTGAGGCCCTGGGAGCAGAGCCATTGTTCTGGCGTCTTCACAGCCAAACACCTCTTGCACCAGGGAAGACTGAATAAGCAGTCCCTTGGGCTACCCTTTTTGACTCTAAGGAAGAGACCCTGCAAGGCTGCATCTGGCTGAAAATCACAAGGGGCTGGGAAGTGATACCTGGAAAGTCAGTGAAAGAGGCCACAGTGCCGAGGCTCCAAACCCAGGTAGGGCTTCCCCAGTGCAGGGAACCTCAAGGAACCCTCCTCAGAGCTATTTCCCCCATGTCTGCTCTGTAGCAGAGAGCTCTGGAGACTAGGTCTGTTCTGACTGGGAAACTGAGGCCCTGGGAGCAGAGCCATTGTTCTGGCGTCTTCACAGCCAAACACCTCTTGCACCAGGGAAGACTGAATAAGCAGTCCCTTGGGCTACTTTTTTTGACTCTAAGGAAGAGACCCTGCAAGGCTGCATCTGGCTGAAAATAACAAGGGGCTGGGAAGTGATACCTGGAAAGTCAGTGAAAGAGGCCACAGTGCCTAGGCTCCAAAGCCCAGGTAAGGCTTCGACAGTGCCCTGGAACGTGAAGGCACCCTCCACAGCGCTTTTTCCCCATGTCTGCTCTGTAGCGGAGAGCTCTGGAGACTAGGTCTGTTCTGATTGGGAAACTGAGGCCCTGGGAGCAGAGCCATTGTTCTGGCGTCTTCACAGCCAAACACCTCTTGCACCAGGGAAGACTGAATAAGCAGTCCCTTGGGCTACCTTTTTTGACTCTAAGGAAGAGACCCTGCAAGGCTGCATCTGGCTGAAAAATCACAAGGGGCTGGGAAGTGATACCTGGAAAGTCAGTGAAAGAGGCCACAGTGCCTAGGCTCCAAAGCCCAGGTAAGGCTTCGACAGTGCCCTGGAACGTGAAGGCACCCTCCACAGCGCTTTTTTTCCCCATGTCTGCTCTGTAGCAGAGAGCTCTGGAGACTAGGTCTGTTCTGACTGGGAAACTGAGGCCCTGGGAGCAGAGCCATTGTTCTGGCGTCTTCACAGCCAAACACCTCTTGCACCAGGGAAGACTGAATAAGCAGTCCTTG
Organism: Okapia johnstoni; assembly: GCA_024291935.2. NCBI lineage: Eukaryota > Metazoa > Chordata > Mammalia > Artiodactyla > Giraffidae > Okapia > Okapia johnstoni. Next base: position 8,229 of record JAGTYA010000330.1, on the reverse strand, counting down.
GGCTACCTTTTTTGACTCTAAGGAAGAGACCCTGCAAGGCTGCATCTGGCTGAAAATCACAAGGGGCTGGGAAGTGATACCTGGAAAGTCAGTGAAAGAGGCCACAGTGCCTAGGCTCCAAAGCCCAGGTAAGGCTTCGACAGTGCCCTGGAACGTGAAGGCACCCTCCACAGCGCTTTTTTTTCCCCATGTCTGCTCTGTAGCAGAGAGCTCTGGAGACTAGGTCTGTTCTGACTGGGAAACTGAGGCCCTGGGAGCAGAGCCATTGTTCTGGCGTCTTCACAGCCAAACACCTCTTGCACCAGGGAAGACTGAATAAGCAGTCCCTTGGGCTACCTTTTTTTGACTCTAAGGAAGAGACCCTGCAAGGCTGCATCTGGCTGAAAATCACAAGGGGCTGGGGAAGTGATACCTGGAAAGTCAGTGAAAGAGGCCACAGTGCCTAGGCTCCAAAGCCCGGGTAAGGCTTCGGACAGTGCCCTGGAACGTGAAGGCACCCTCCACAGCGCTTTTTCCCCATGTCTGCTCTGTAGCAGAGAGCTCTGGAGACTAGGTCTGTTCTGACTGGGAAACTGAGGCCCTGGGAGCAGAGCCATTGTTCTGGCGTCTTCACAGCCAAACACCTCTTGCACCAGGGAAGACTGAATAAGCAGTCCCTTGGGCTACCTTTTTTTGACTCTAAGGAAGAGACCCTGCAAGGCTGCATCTGGCTGAAAATCACAAGGGGCTGGGAAGTGATACCTGGAAAGTCAGTGAAAGAGGCCACAGTGCCTAGGCCCCAGCACCCCGGTAGGGCTTCCCCAAGGCAGGGAGCCTCAAGGAACCCTCCTCAGAGCTATTTCCCCATGTCTGCTCTGTAGCAGAGAGCTCTGTAGACTAGGTCTGTTCTGACTGGGAAACTGAGGCCCTGGGAGCAGAGCCATTGTTCTGGCGTCTTCACAGCCAAACACCTCTTGCACCAGGGAAGACTGAATAAAGCAGTCCCTTGGGCTACCTTTTTTGACTCTAAGGAAGAGACCCTGCAAGGCTGCATCTGGCTGAAAATCACAAGGGGCTGGGAAGTGATACCTGGAAAGTCAGTGAAAGAGGCCACAGTGCCTAGGCTCCAAAGCCCAGGTAAGGCTTCGACAGTGCCCTGGAACGTGAAGGCACCCTCCACAGCGCTATTTCCCCATGTCTGCTCTGTAGCAGAGAGCTCTGGAGACTAGGTCTGTTCTGACTGGGAAACTGAGGCCCTGGGAGCAGAGCCATTGTTCTGGCGTCTTCACAGCCAAACACCTCTTGCACCAGGGAAGACTGAATAAGCAGTCCCTTGGGCTACCTTTTTTGACTCTAAGGAAGAGACCCTGCAAGGCTGCATCTGGCTGAAAATCACAAGGGGCTGGGAAGTGATACCTGGAAAGTCAGTGAAAGAGGCCACAGTGCCTAGGCTCCAAAGCCCAGGTAAGGCTTCGACAGTGCCCTGGAACGTGAAGGCACCTTCCACAGCGCTTTTTCCCCATGTCTGCTCTGTAGCAGAGAGCTCTGGAGACTAGGTCTGTTCTGACTGGGAAACTGAGGCCCTGGGAGCAGAGCCATTGTTCTGGCGTCTTCACAGCCAAACACCTCTTGCACCAGGGAAGACTGAATAAGCAGTCCCTTGGGCTACCTTTTTTGACTCTAAGGAACAGAGACCCTGCAAGGCTGCATCTGGCTGAAAATCACAAGGGGCTGGGAAGTGATACCTGGAAAGTCAGTGAAAGAGGCCACAGTGCCTAGGCCCCAGCAGCCCCGGGTAGGGCTTCCCCAAGGCAGGGAGCCTCAAGGAACCCTCCACAGAGCTATTTCCCCCAATGTCTGCTCTGTAGCAGAGAGCTCTGGAGACTAGGTCTGTTCTGACTGGGAAACTGAGGCCCTGGGAGCAGAGCCATTGTTCTGGCGTCTTCACAGCCAAACACCTCTTGCACCAGGGAAGACTGAATAAGCAGTCCCTTGGGCTACCTTTTTTGACTCTAAGGAAGAGACCCTGCAAGGCTGCATCTGGCTGAAAATCACAAGGGGCTGGGAAGTGATACCTGGAAAGTCAGTGAAAGAGGCCACAGTGCCTAGGCTCCAAAGCCCCGGGTAAGGCTTCGACAAGGCAGGGAGCCTCAAAGGCACCCTCCTCAGAGCTATTTCCCCATGTCTGCTCTGTAGCAGAGAGCTCTGGAGACTAGGTCTGTTCTGACTGGGAAACTGAGGCCCTGGGAGCAGAGCCATTGTTCTGGCGTCTTCACAGCCAAACACCTCTTGCACCAGGGAAGACTGAATAAGCAGTCCCTTGGGCTACCTTTTTTGACTCTAAGGAAGAGACCCTGCAAGGCTGCATCTGGCTGAAAATCACAAGGGGCTGGGAAGTGATACCTGGAAAGTCAGTGAAAGAGGCCACAGTGCCTAGGCTCCAAAGCCCAGGTAAGGCTTCGACAGTGCCCTGGAACGTGAAGGCACCCTCCACAGCGCTATTTCCCCATGTCTGCTCTGTAGCAGAGAGCTCTGGAGACTAGGTCTGTTCTGACTGGGAAACTGAGGCCCTGGGAGCAGAGCCATTGTTCTGGCGTCTTCACAGCCAAACACCTCTTGCACCAGGGAAGACTGAATAAGCAGTCCCTTGGGCTACCTTTTTTGACTCTAAGGAAGAGACCCTGCAAGGCTGCATCTGGCTGAAAATCACAAGGGGCTGGGAAGTGATACCTGGAAAGTCAGTGAAAGAGGCCACAGTGCCTAGGCTCCAGCAGCCGGGTAGGGCTTCCCCAGTGCAGGGAACCTCAAGGAACCCTCCTCAGAGCTTTTTCCCCATGTCTGCTCTGTAGCAGAGAGCTCTGGAGACTAGGTCTGTTCTGACTGGGAAACTGAGGCCCTGGGAGCAGAGCCATTGTTCTGGCGTCTTCACAGCCAAACACCTCTTGCACCAGGGAAGACTGAATAAGCAGTCCCTTGGGCTACCTTTTTTGACTCTAAGGAAGAGACCCTGCAAGGCTGCATCTGGCTGAAAATCACAAGGGGCTGGGAAGTGATACCTGGAAAGTCAGTGAAAGAGGCCACAGTGCCTAGGCTCCAAAGCCCAGGTAAGGCTTCGACAGTGCCCTGGAACGTGAAGGCACCCTCCACAGCGCTTTTTCCCCATGTCTGCTCTGTAGCAGAGAGCTCTGGAGACTAGGTCTGTTCTGACTGGGAAACTGAGGCCCTGGGAGCAGAGCCATTGTTCTGGCGTCTTCACAGCCAAACACCTCTTGCACCAGGGAAGACTGAATAAGCAGTCCCTTGGGCTACCTTTTTTGACTCTAAGGAAGAGACCCTGCAAGGCTGCATCTGGCTGAAAATCACAAGGGGCTGGGAAGTGATACCTGGAAAGTCAGTGAAAGAGGCCACAGTGCCTAGGCCCCAAAGCCCGGGTAAGGGCTTCCCCAAGGCAGGGAGCCTCAAGGAACCCTCCTCAGAGCTATTTCCCCATGTCTGCTCTGTAGCAGAGAGCTCTGGAGACTAGGTCTGTTCTGACTGGGAAACTGAGGCCCTGGGAGCAGAGCCATTGTTCTGGCGTCTTCACAGCCAAACACCTCTTGCACCAGGGAAGACTGAATAAGCAGTCCCTTGGGCTACCTTTTTTGACTCTAAGGAAGAGACCCTGCAAGGCTGCATCTGGCTGAAAATCACAAGGGGCTGGGAAGTGATACCTGGAAAGTCAGTGAAAGAGGCCACAGTGCCTAGGCTCCAAAGCCCAGGTAAGGCTTCGACAGAGTGCCCTGGAACGTGAAGGCACCCTCCACAGCGCTTTTTCCCCATGTCTGCTCTGTAGCAGAGAGCTCTGGAGACTAGGTCTGTTCTGACTGGGAAACTGAGGCCCTGGGAGCAGAGCCATTGTTTCTGGCGTCTTCACAGCCAAACACCTCTTGCACCAGGGAAGACTGAATAAGCAGTCCCTTGGGCTACCTTTTTTGACTCTAAGGAAGAGACCCTGCAAGGCTGCATCTGGCTGAAAATCACAAGGGGCTGGGAAGTGATACCTGGAAAGTCAGTGAAAGAGGCCACAGTGCCTAGGCCCCAAAGCCCAGGTAAGGCTTCGACAGTGCCCTGGAACGTGAAGGCACCCTCCTCAGAGCTTTTTCCCCATGTCTGCTCTGTAGCAGAGAGCTCTGGAGACTAGGTCTGTTCTGACTGGGAAACTGAGGCCCTGGGAGCAGAGCCATTGTTCTGGCGTCTTCACAGCCAAACACCTCTTGCACCATGGGAAGACTGAATAAGCAGTCCCTTGGGCTACCTTTTTTGACTCTAAGGAAGAGACCCTGCAAGGCTGCATCTGGCTGAAAATCACAAGGGGCTGGGAAGTGATACCTGGAAAGTCAGTGAAAGAGGCCACAGTGCCTAGGCTCCAAAGCCCAGGTAAGGGCTTCGACAGTGCCCTGGAACGTGAAGGCACCCTCCACAGCGCTTTTTTCCCCATGTCTGCTCTGTAGCAGAGAGCTCTGGAGACTAGGTCTGTTCTGACTGGGAAACTGAGGCCCTGGGAGCAGAGCCATTGTTCTGGCGTCTTCACAGCCAAACACCTCTTGCACCAGGGAAGACTGAATAAGCAGTCCCTTGGGCTACCTTTTTTGACTCTAAGGAAGAGACCCTGCAAGGCTGCATCTGGCTGAAAATCACAAGGGGCTGGGAAGTGATACCTGGAAAGTCAGTGAAAGAGGGCACAGTGCCTAGGCTCCAAAGCCCAGGTAAGGCTTCGACAGTGCCCTGGAACGTGAAGGCACCCTCCACAGCGCTTTTTCCCCATGTCTGCTCTGTAGCAGAGAGCTCTGGAGACTAGGTCTGTTCTGACTGGGAAACTGAGGCCCTGGGAGCAGAGCCATTGTTCTGGCGTCTTCACAGCCAAACACCTCTTGCACCAGGGAAGACTGAATAAGCAGTCCCTTGGGCTACCTTTTTTGACTCTAAGGAAGAGACCCTGCAAGGCTGCATCTGGCTGAAAATCACAAGGGGCTGGGAAGTGATACCTGGAAAGTCAGTGAAAGAGGCCACAGTGCCTAGGCTCCAAAGCCCAGGTAAGGCTTCGAAAGTGCCCTGGAACTTGAAGGCACCCTCCACAGCGCTTTTTCCCCATGTCTCCTCTGTAGCAGAGAGCTCTGGAGTCTAGGTCTCTTCTGACTGGGAAACTGAGGCCCTGGGAGCAGAGCCATTGTTCTGGCGTCTTCACAGCCAAACACCTCTTGCACCAGGGAAGACTGAATAAGCAGTCCCTTGGGCTACCTTTTTTGACTCTAAGGAAGAGACCCTGCAAGGCTGCATCTGGCTGAAAATCACAAGGGGCTGGGAAGTGATACCTGGAAAGTCAGTGAAAGAGGTCACAGTGCCTAGGCTCCAAAGCCCAGGTAAGGCTTCGACAGTGCCCTGGAACGTGAAGGCACCCTCCACAGCGCTTTTTCCCCATGTCTGCTCTGTAGCAGAGAGCTCTGGAGACTAGGTCTGTTCTGACTGGGAAACTGAGGCCCTGGGAGCAGAGCCATTGTTCTGGCGTCTTCACAGCCAAACACCTCTTGCACCAGGGAAGACTGAATAAGCAGTCCCTTGGGCTACCTTTTTGACTCTAAGGAAGAGACCCTGCAAGGCTGCATCTGGCTGAAAATCACAAGGGGCTGGGAAGTGATACCTGGAAAGTCAGTGAAAGAGGCCACAGTGCCTAGGCTCCAAAGCCTAGGTAGGGCTTCCCCAAGGCAGGGAGCCTCAAGGAACCCTCCTCAGAGCTATTTCCCCATGTCTGCTCTGTCGCAGAGAGCTCTGGAGACTAGGTCTGTTCTGACTGGGAAACTGAGGCCCTGGGAGCAGACCCATTGTTGGGGCTTCTTCACAGACAAACAACTCTTGCACCGGGGAAGATTCAATAAGCACTCTCTTGGGCTACCTTTTATGACTCTAAGGAAGACACCATGCCAGGCTGCCTTTGGCTGAAAATCACAAGGGGCTGGGAAGTGCTGCCTGGAATGTCAGTTTTAGAGGCCATAGTGCCTAGGTCCCAAAACCCAGGTAAGGCTTCGAAAGTGCCCTGGAACCAGAAGGCACCCTCCACAGCGATTTTCCACTTGTCTGCTCTGTAGCAGAGTGCTCTGGAGACTAGGCCTGTTCTGAATGGGAAACTGAGGCCTGGAGGCAAACCCATTGGTGTGGCCACTTAACAGCCAAAAACCTCTTGCACCAGGGAAGCCTGAATTAGCATTCTCTTGGGCTACATTTTATGACTCTAAGGAAGAGATCCTGCCAGGCTCCCTTTGGCTGGAAATCACAAGGGGCTGGGAAGTGCTACTTGGAAAGTCAGTTGTAGGGGCCAGAGTGCCTAGGTCCCAAAGCCCAGTTAAGGCTTCGACAGTGCCCTGGAACATGAAGGCACCCTCCTCAGTGCTTTTTCCACATATCTGCTGTGTGGCAGAGAGCTCTGGAGACTAGTAGCAACAGCGAAACACCTGTTGCTGTTCTGACTGGGAAACTGAGGCCTGGGGAACAAACCATTGTAGGGGCTTCTTAAGAGCCCCAACACTTGCTGTGCACCAGGGAATTTCCCTATTGAATCAGCACTCACTTGGGCTACCTTTTATGACTCTAAGGAAGAGACTCTGAAAGATCTGCTTTGGGGCTGAAAAATCAAAAGTCGGTGGGAAGTGCTACCTGGAATGTCAGTTGTAGAGGCCATAGTGCCTAGATCCCAAAGCCCAGGTTTGGCTTGGACAGTGCCCTGGAACGTGAAGGCACCCTCCACAGCGCTTTTTCCAAATGTCTGCTCTGTAGCAGAGAGCTCTGGAGACTAGGCGTGGTCTGACTAGGAAACTGAGGCCTGGAGGCAAACCCATTGTTGTGTGTCTTAAGAGCCATGCACCTCTTGCACATGGGAAGTTTGAATATGCACTCCCTTGGGCTACCTTTTATGACTCTAAGGAAGAGACCCTTCCAGGCTGCCTTTGGCTGAAAATCACAAGGGGCTAGAAAGTGCTACCTGAAAAGTCAGTGGATGAGGCCACAGTACCTAGGCTCCACCGCCCGGGGAGGGCTTCCCCAAGCCAGGGAACCTCAAGAAACACTCCTCAGAGCTATTGCCCCATGTGTGCTCTGTAGCAGAGAGCTCTTGAGACTAGGTCTGTTCTGACTGGGAAACTGAGGCCCTGGGAGAAGACTCATTGTTGTGTCTTCTTCACAGACAAACACCTCTTGCACGAGGGAAGATTGAAATATCACTCCCTTGGGCTACCTTTTATGACTCTTAGGAAGAGACCCTGCCTGGCTGTTTTGGCTGAAAATCACAGGGGTCTGGAAAGTACTACCTAGAAAGTCAATGGAGGAGGCCACTGTGCCTAGGCCTCAGCGCCCGGGTAGGGCTTCCCCAAGCCAGGGAATCTCAAGGAACACTCCTCGGAGCTATTGCGCCATGTGTGCTCTGTAGCATAGAGCTCTTGAGACTAGGTCTCTTCTAACTGGGAAACTGAGGCCCTGGGAGCTGACCCATTGTTGTGGCTTCTTAACAGCCAAAAACATCTTGCACCAGGGAAGATTGAATAAGCACTCCCTTGGGCTACCTTTTATGACTCTAAGGAAGAGACCCTGAAACGCTGCTTTCAGGCTGAAAATCACTAGGGGCTGTGAAGTCCAACCTGGAAAGTCAGTTGTAGGGGCCATAGTGCCTAGGTCCCAAAGCCCAGCTAAGCCTTCGACAGTGCCCTGGACCATGAAGGCACTTTCTGTAGAAGTTTTTGACATGTCTGCTCTGTAGCAGAGAGCTCTGGAGACTAGGTCTGTTCTGACGGGGAAACTTAGGCCCTGGGAGCAGACCCATTGTTGTGGCTTTTTAACAGACAAAAACCTCTTGTACCAGGGAAGCCTGAATAAGGACTCCCTTGGGTTACCTTTTATGACTGTAAGAAAGAGACCCTGCCCGGCTGTCTTTGGCTGAAAATCACAAGGGGGTGGAAAGTACTACCTGGAAAGTCAGTGGAAGAGGCCACAGTGCCTAGGCCCCACCGCCCGGATAGGGATTCCCCAAGCCAGGGAACCTCAAAAAACACTCCTCAGAGCTATTGCCCCATGTGTGCTCCATAGCAGAGAGCTCTGGAGACTTCTAGGTCTGTTCTGACTGGGAAACTGAGACCCTGGGAGCAGACCCATTGTTGTGCCTTCTTAACAGACAAACACCTCTTTGCACCAGGGAAGATTGAATAAGCACTCCCTTGGGTTACCTTT
>JAGTYA010000329.1:0-30371 GCA_024291935.2 Okapia johnstoni | reverse complement strand
CCAAGGGCAATCGGGCTTCCCCTCGAATGCAGGGGCGAAGGTCGTGCTTTTCCGCGCGGCGCAGGGGGAAGCGGGGGTGGCCTCTCTGAATCGGGGGCGTGGCGCCTCGGGGAGCCTCTCTTGTTGCCTCTGAGAAGTCCAGGCCTCCTTTGACATCGCCAGGGGCTGCTGGGCTTCCCCTCGCCTCACGTCCAGAGAACTGGACTCGCTTGCCGATGGGGGTTCCTCGGGGACCTTTGGTCTTGCGGCCGGAACTGGCCCCTTGGGGCCTCTTCTCGAACCTCAGGAGAGGCGAGAGTCCCGCTCTGGAGGTGCGAGGGAATGTAGGGATTGCGATGGCATTCAGGAAGGGGATTGGACCCCCCTTTCGAGAGGAGGGGCCGACGGCGACGGGGGGCCCCTCGCGAGCGGCCTCTGGAGACTCAGGGTTCCGCTCGCCTGTGGACACGGGTATCCCAGGGAACCTCTGGGGGCGCCTAGAGGGAGTCCAGCCTCCGTTGCAGCGCCAGAGAGAAGGCAGGACGGCTCTCGCGTCGCTGCAGATCCCAAGGGCCCCGTCTCGCAAGGAGGGGGGCCCGGGGGACGCCCTCGCGGTGTGGCGGGAAGCCCCGCTTTCTTGGCAGGTTGGCCCGGGGATCTCGGGGGACACCTGGAGTCGCCCGCAAGGAGTCAAGCCCCGTTCGGAGCCGGAACAGGTGCCGGGGCATGCTCTCCATGCCCTGCAAGGGAAAAGCGCCTCCTCCCTCTATGGGCGTGGCCTCACGGGGGTGTTCTCGACTTGCGGCGGTGCATTCTCGAGTTGCGGCGGGTACCCCGGCCCGTCTCCCCCGTTAGCCCAGCGGGGTCGCCATGCCTCCTTTCGAGCGGACAGGGGCCCGAGCAGCCTCGGGATTCGCCAGGAGGCGCTGCAGCGCCCTGGGTCCGCGTCAGGCATGGAGCTAGGACCCTCGGGGGTCCCCGGAGGGGGGGAGGGGACAGGTATAACTGGCACCTGTGGGGTGGCCTCCAGGGAGTCGAGGGGACTCAGCCTTTCTCTCCGGTCACAGCCAAGGGCAATCGGGCTTCCCCTCGAATGCAGGGGCGAAGGTCGTGCTTTTCCGCGCGGCGCAGGGGGAAGCGGGGGTGGCCTCTCTGAATCGGGGGCGTGGCGCCTCGGGGAGCCTCTCTTGTTGCCTCTGAGAAGTCCAGGCCTCCTTTGACATCGCCAGGGGCTGCTGGGCTTCCCCTCGCCTCACGTCCAGGGAACTGGACTCGCTTGCCGATGGGGGTTCCTCGGGGACCTTTGGTCTTGCGGCCGGAACTGGCCCCTTGGGGCCTCTTCTCGAACCTCAGGAGAGGCGAGAGTCCCGCTCTGGAGGTGCGAGGGAATGTAGGGATTGCGATGGCATTCAGGAAGGGGATTGGACCCCCCTTTCGAGAGGAGGGGCCGACGGCGACGGGGGGCCCCTCGCGAGCGGCCTCTGGAGACTCAGGGTTCCGCTCGCCTGTGGACACGGGTATCCCAGGGAACCTCTGGGGGCGCCTAGAGGGAGTCCAGCCTCCGTTGCAGCGCCAGAGAGAAGGCAGGACGGCTCTCGCGTCGCTGCAGATCCCAAGGGCCCCGTCTCGCAAGGAGGGGGGCCCGGGGGACGCCCTCGCGGTGTGGCGGGAAGCCCCGCTTTCTTGGCAGGTTGGCCCGGGGATCTCGGGGGACACCTGGAGTCGCCCGCAAGGAGTCAAGCCCCGTTCGGAGCCGGAACAGGTGCCGGGGCATGCTCTCCATGCCCTGCAAGGGAAAAGCGCCTCCTCCCTCTATGGGCGTGGCCTCACGGGGGTGTTCTCGACTTGCGGCGGTGCATTCTCGAGTTGCGGCGGGTACCCCGGCCCGTCTCCCCCGTTAGCCCAGCGGGGTCGCCATGCCTCCTTTCGAGCGGACAGGGGCCCGAGCAGCCTCGGGATTCGCCAGGAGGCGCTGCAGCGCCCTGGGTCCGCGTCAGGCATGGAGCTAGGACCCTCGGGGGTCCCCGGAGGGGGGGAGGGGACAGGTATAACTGGCACCTGTGGGGTGGCCTCCAGGGAGTCGAGGGGACTCAGCCTTTCTCTCCGGTCACAGCCAAGGGCAATCGGGCTTCCCCTCGAATGCAGGGGCGAAGGTCGTGCTTTTCCGCGCGGCGCAGGGGGAAGCGGGGGTGGCCTCTCTGAATCGGGGGCGTGGCGCCTCGGGGAGCCTCTCTTGTTGCCTCTGAGAAGTCCAGGCCTCCTTTGACATCGCCAGGGGCTGCTGGGCTTCCCCTCGCCTCACGTCCAGGGAACTGGACTCGCTTGCCGATGGGGGTTCCTCGGGGACCTTTGGTCTTGCGGCCGGAACTGGCCCCTTGGGGCCTCTTCTCGAACCTCAGGAGAGGCGAGAGTCCCGCTCTGGAGGTGCGAGGGAATGTAGGGATTGCGATGGCATTCAGGAAGGGGATTGGACCCCCCTTTCGAGAGGAGGGGCCGACGGCGACGGGGGGCCCCTCGCGAGCGGCCTCTGGAGACTCAGGGTTCCGCTCGCCTGTGGACACGGGTATCCCAGGGAACCTCTGGGGGCGCCTAGAGGGAGTCCAGCCTCCGTTGCAGCGCCAGAGAGAAGGCAGGACGGCTCTCGCGTCGCTGCAGATCCCAAGGGCCCCGTCTCGCAAGGAGGGGGGCCCGGGGGACGCCCTCGCGGTGTGGCGGGAAGCCCCGCTTTCTTGGCAGGTTGGCCCGGGGATCTCGGGGGACACCTGGAGTCGCCCGCAAGGAGTCAAGCCCCGTTCGGAGCCGGAACAGGTGCCGGGGCATGCTCTCCATGCCCTGCAAGGGAAAAGCGCCTCCTCCCTCTATGGGCGTGGCCTCACGGGGGTGTTCTCGACTTGCGGCGGTGCATTCTCGAGTTGCGGCGGGTACCCCGGCCCCGTCTCCCCCGTTAGCCCAGCGGGGTCGCCATGCCTCCTTTCGAGCGGACAGGGGCCCGAGCAGCCTCGGGATTCGCCAGGAGGCGCTGCAGCGCCCTGGGTCCGCGTCAGGCATGGAGCTAGGACCCTCGGGGGTCCCCGGAGGGGGGGAGGGGACAGGTATAACTGGCACCTGTGGGGTGGCCTCCAGGGAGTCGAGGGGACTCAGCCTTTCTCTCCGGTCACAGCCAAGGGCAATCGGGCTTCCCCTCGAATGCAGGGGCGAAGGTCGTGCTTTTCCGCGCGCGCGCGGCGCAGGGGGAAGCGGGGGTGGCCTCTCTGAATCGGGGGCGTGGCGGCGCCTCGGGGAGCTCTCTTGTTGCCTCTGAGAAGTCCAGGCCTCCTTTGACATCGCCAGGGGCTGCTGGGCTTCCCCTCGCCTCACGTCCAGGGAACTGGACTCGCTTGCCGATGGGGGTTCCTCGGGGACCTTTGGTCTTGCGGCCGGAACTGGCCCCTTGGGGCCTCTTCTCGAACCTCAGGAGAGGCGAGAGTCCCGCTCTGGAGGTGCGAGGGAATGTAGGGATTGCGATGGCATTCAGGAAGGGGATTGGACCCCCCTTTCGAGAGGAGGGGCCGACGGCGACGGGGGGCCCCTCGCGAGCGGCCTCTGGAGACTCAGGGTTCCGCTCGCCTGTGGACACGGGTATCCCAGGGAACCTCTGGGGGCGCCTAGAGGGAGTCCAGCCCTCCGTTGCAGCGCCAGAGAGAAGGCAGGACGGCTCTCGCGTCGTCGCTGCAGATCCCAAGGGCCCCGTCTCGCAAGGAGGGGGGCCCGGGGGACGCCCTCGCGGTGTGGCGGGAAGCCCCGCTTTCTTGGCAGGTTTGGCCCGGGATCTCGGGGGACACCTGGAGTCGCCCCGCAAGGAGTCAAGCCCCGTTCGGAGCCGGAACAGGTGCCGGGGCATGCTCTCCATGCCCTGCAAGGGAAAAGCGCCTCCTCCCTCTATGGGCGTGGCCTCACGGGGGTGTTCTCGACTTGCGGCGGTGCATTCTCGAGTTGCGGCGGGTACCCCGGCCCGTCTCCCCCGTTAGCCCAGCGGGGTCGCCATGCCTCCTTTCGAGCGGACAGGGGCCCGAGCAGCCTCGGGATTCGCCAGGAGGCGCTGCAGCGCCCTGGGTCCGCGTCAGGCATGGAGCTAGGACCCTCGGGGGTCCCCGGAGGGGGGGAGGGGACAGGTATAACTGGCACCTGTGGGGTGGCCTCCAGGGAGTCGAGGGGACTCAGCCTTTCTCTCCGGTCACAGCCAAGGGCAATCGGGCTTCCCCTCGAATGCAGGGGCGAAGGTCGTGCTTTTCCGCGCGGCGCAGGGGGAAGCGGGGGTGGCCTCTCTGAATCGGGGGCGTGGCGCCTCGGGGAGCCTCTCTTGTTGCCTCTGAGAAGTCCAGGCCTCCTTTGACATCGCCAGGGGCTGCTGGGCTTCCCCTCGCCTCACGTCCAGGGAACTGGACTCGCTTGCCGATGGGGGTTCCTCGGGGACCTTTGGTCTTGCGGCCGGAACTGGCCCCTTGGGGCCTCTTCTCGAACCTCAGGAGAGGCGAGAGTCCCGCTCTGGAGGTGCGAGGGAATGTAGGGATTGCGATGGCATTCAGGAAGGGGATTGGACCCCCCTTTCGAGAGGAGGGGCCGACGGCGACGGGGGGCCCCTCGCGAGCGGCCTCTGGAGACTCAGGGTTCCGCTCGCCTGTTGACACGGGTATCCCAGGGAACCTCTGGGGGCGCCTAGAGGGAGTCCAGCCTCCGTTGCAGCGCCAGAGAGAAGGCAGGACGGCTCTCGCGTCGCTGCAGATCCCAAGGGCCCCGTCTCGCAAGGAGGGGGGCCCGGGGACGCCCTCGCGGTGTGGCGGGAAGCCCCGCTTTCTTGGCAGGTTGGCCCGGGATCTCGGGGGACACCTGGAGTCGCCCGCAAGGAGTCAAGCCCCGTTCGGAGCCGGAACAGGTGCCGGGGCATGCTCTCCATGCCCTGCAAGGGAAAAGCGCCTCCTCCCTCTATGGGCGTGGCCTCACGGGGGTGTTCTCGACTTGCGGCGGTGCATTCTCGAGTTGCGGCGGGTACCCCGGCCCGTCTCCCCCGTTAGCCCAGCGGGGTCGCCATGCCTCCTTTCGAGCGGACAGGGGCCCGAGCAGCCTCGGGATTCGCCAGGAGGCGCTGCAGCGCCCTGGGTCCGCGTCAGGCATGGAGCCTAGACCCTCGGGGGTCCCCGGAGGGGGGGAGGGGACAGGTATAACTGGCACCTGTGGGGTGGCCTCCAGGGAGTCGGGGGGACTCAGCCTTTCTCTCCGGTCACAGCCAAGGGCAATCGGGCTTCCCCTCGAATGCAGGGGCGAAGGTCGTGCTTTTTCCGCGCGGCGCAGGGGGAAGCGGGGGTGGCCTCTCTGAATCGGGGGCGTGGCGCCTCGGGGAGCCTCTCTTGTTGCCTCTGAGAAGTCCAGGCCTCCTTTGACATCGCCAGGGGCTGCTGGGCTTCCCCTCGCCTCACGTCACGTCCAGGGAACTGGACTCGCTTGCCGATGGGGGTTCCTCGGGGACCTTTGGTCTTGCGGCCGGAACTGGCCCCTTGGGGCCTCTTCTCGAACCTCAGGAGAGGCGAGAGTCCCGCTCTGGAGGTGCGAGGGAATGTAGGGATTGCGATGGCATTCAGGAAGGGGATTGGACCCCCCTTTCGAGAGGAGGGGCCGACGGCGGCGACGGGGGGCCCCTCGCGAGCGGCCTCTGGAGACTCAGGGTTCCGCTCGCCTGTGGACACGGGTATCCCAGGGAACCTCTGGTGGCGCCTAGAGGGAGTCCAGCCTCCGTTGCAGCGCCAGAGAGAAGGCAGGACGGCTCTCGCGTCGCTGCAGATCCCAAGGGCCCCGTCTCGCAAGGAGGGGGGCCCGAGGGACGCCCTCGCGGTGTGGCGGGAAGCCCCGCTTTCTTGGCAGTTTGGCCCGGGGATCTCGGGGGACACCTGGAGTCGCTCGCAAGGAGTCAAGCCCCGTTCGGAGCCGGAACAGGTGCCGGGGCATGCTCTCCATGCCCTGCAAGGGAAAAGCGCCTCCTCCCTCTATGGGCGTGGCCTCACGGGGGTGTTCTCGACTTGCGGCGGTGCATTCTCGATTTGCGGCGGGTACCCCGGCCCGTCTCCCCCGTTAGACCAGTGGGGTCGCCATGCCTCCTTCCGAGCGGACAGGGGACCGAGCAGCCTCGGGATTCGCCAGGAGGCGCTGCAGCGCCCTGGGTCCGCGTCAGGCATGGAGCTAGACCCTCGGGGGTCCCCGGAAGGGGGGAGGGGACAGGTATAACTGGCACCTGTGGGGTGGCCTCCAGGGAGTCGAGGGGACTCAGCCTTTCTCTCCGGTCACAGCCAAGGGCAATCGGGCTTCCCCTCGAATGCAGGGGCGAAGGTCGTGCTTTTCCGCACGGCACAGGGGGAAGCGGGGGTGGCCTTTTGTTTGGGAATATGGTTGAAGTGGATTTATGTCTTGATTTGGGTGCAATTTTCAGATGTAAGGTGGGATTTCGAGTTGTCACCCCCCCCCCCACCCCCCTCCGAGCCCCCCCGCCCCCCCCCCGGACTTCTTGTTTTTTTTGTGTTTTTTGCCCCTTGGGCCTCTTCTGTTGAACCTCAGAAGAAGCGAGAGTTCCCGCTTGGAGAGAGCGAGGGAATGCCGGACGGCGACGGCATTTCAGGAAAGGATTTGGACCACCCTTTCGAAAGAGGGCCCGACTCGACGGCGGCCCCTAAAAATCGCCTGGCAGACTCATGTGTTTCTCGCTCGCCTGTGGACACGGGTAATCGCAGGGAACCATCTTGGGGGCCTTTAGATGGCAGAAGTCTGCCAGCCTCCGTTTGCATCGCTCTGAGAGAAGGCAGGACTGGGTCTCGCTGTCCGCTGCAGATACCCAAGGGCACCGTCTATCGCGATAGGAGGGGGGCCCGGGGGACGCCCATCGCGGTGTGGCGCGAAGCCCCGCTTTCTTGGCAGGTTGGCCCCGGGGATTCGGGGGACACCTGGAGTCCGGCCCGCAAGAGTCCAAGCCCCATCAGACCGGAAACAATCCGGGATTGCCTCCATGCTCCGGCAAAGGAAAAGCGCCTCCCTCTCCTCTATGGGCGTTGGCCTACACTTGGATGTTCCTAGACTTTGCTGCAGTGCATTCTCGATTGCGGCGGGGTAAACCCCGCCCGTCATTCCCCCGTGTAGCTATCCCAGCGTGTCCGCCATGCCTCCTTCAGCGACAGGGCCGATGCAGCCCTCGGGATTCGGCCAGGATTCCCTGCAGCGCCCTGGTCCGCTTCAGGCCATGGAGCCTAGTACCCTCGGGGGTCCCCGGCAGGGGGGGAAGGTCAGGTATAGACTGCACCTGTGGGGTGGCCCTCCATGAGTCGAGGGACTTCCAGCCTTTCCTCCGTTCACAGCCAGGGCAATCGGCCTTCCCCTCGAATGCAGGGGCGAAGGTCGTGCTTTTCCGCGCGGCGCAGGGGGAAGCGGGGGTGGCCTCTCTGAATCGGGGGCGTGGGCGCCTCGGGGAGCCTCTCTTGTTGCCTCTGAGAAGTCCAGGCCTCCTTTGACATCGCCAGGGGCTGCTGGGCTTCCCCTCGCCTCACGTCCAGGGAACTGGACTCGCTTGCCGATGGGGGTTCCTCGGGGACCTTTGGTCTTGCGGCCGGAACTGGCCCCTTGGGGCCTCTTCTCGAACCTCAGGAGAGGCGAGAGTCCCGCTCTGGAGGTGCGAGGGAATGTAGGGATTGCGATGGCATTCAGGAAGGGGATTTGGACCCCCCTTTCGAGAGAGGAGGGGCCGACGGCGACGGGGGGCCCCTCGCGAGCGGCCTCTGGAGACTCAGGGTTCCGCTCGCCTGTGGACACGGGTATCCCAGGGAACCTCTGGGGGCGCCTAGAGGGAGTCCAGCCTCCGTTGCAGCGCCAGAGAGAGAAGGCAGGACGGCTCTCGCGTCGCGCAATCCCAAGGGCCGGTCCCTCCAAGGAGGTGGGCCGGACCACTCGCGGTGTGGCGGGAAGCCCCGCTTTCCTTGCATGTTGGCCCCGAGGGATTCTCGGGGAACACCTGGAGTCGCCCGCAAGGAAGGTCAAGCCCCTTCGGAGCCGGAACAGTGCCGGCATGCTCTCCATGCCCAGCAAGGGAAAATCGCCTCCTCCCTCCTAAGATTGACGTGCCTCACGGGGGTGTTCTCCGAACTTTGCGTCGGTGCATTCTCGATTGCGGCGTGTCTACCCCCGTCCCTTCTCCTCCGTTATCCCAAGCGGGGTCGCCCAGCACACCCTTTCGTGCGGACAGGGCCCGAGCAGCCTCGGATTCGCCAGGAGGCGCTGCAGACGCGCCTGGGTTCCCCGCGTCATGCCATGAAGCTAGTACCGACTCCGGGGGTCCCGCGAGGGGAGGGGACAGTTATAATTCACTGGGCCCCAGTGTGGTGGCCCTCCAGGAGTCGAGGGGGACTCAGCCCTTTCTTCCTCTTCACAGCCAAAGCCAATCGGTCCTTTCCCCTCTGAATGCAGCGGCTAGTCGTGCGTTTTTTTTCCGCGCGGTGCAGGGGAATCGGGGGTGCCTCCTCTGAATCGGGGGCGTGGCTGCCTCGGGGAGCCCCTCACTTGTTGCCCTCTGAGAAATTCCCCAAAGGGGCCCTTCTTTGACAATCGCCAGGGCCAGCTGGGCTTTCCCCACGCCTCACGTCCCAGGAACAGGGACTCGCTTATGCCCGATGGGGGGGTTCCCTTCGGAACCCTTTGGTCCTTGCGCCAGGAACTAGGTCCCATATGGGGCCTCGTCTGCGAACCTCAAAGAGAGGCGAGAGTCCCTGCTCGTGGAGGTGCGAGGAATGTAGGGATGGGCATGGCATTCCAGGAATTGGATTGGAACCCCCGCCTTTCGAGAGGAGGGTGCCCACTGCGACGGGAGGTCCCCTTGCAGAGCAGTCCTCCTGGAGACTACAGGGGTTCCCCACGCGCTGTGACCACGGGTTATCCCAGGGAACCTCTGGGGGCGACCTAGAGAAGAGTCCAACCTCCGTTCAGGCGCCAGAGAGAAGGCAGACGGCCTCTCGCTGTCGCTGTAGATCCACAATGGCCCCGTCTCGCATAGAGGGGGGCCCGGGTGAACGCCCCTCAGCGCGTTGTGGGCGGGAAGCCCCGCTTTTCTTGGCAGTGGTTGGCCCGGGTACTCTCAGGGGACACCTGAGTCCGCCGCAAAGAGTCAAGCCCCGTTCGAGCCGGAACAGGTGCCGGGGCATGCTCTCCATGCCCTGCAAGGGAAAAGCGCCTCCTCCCTCTATGGGCGTGGCCTCACGGGGGTGTTCTCGACTTGCGGCGGTGCATTCTCGAGTTGCGGCGGGTACCCCGGCCCGTCTCCCCCGTTAGCCCAGCGGGGTCGCCATGCCTCCTTTCGAGCGGACAGGGGCCCGAGCAGCCTCGGGATTCGCCAGGAGGCGCTGCAGCGCCCTGGGTCCGCGTCAGGCATGGAGCTAGGACCCTCGGGGGTCCCCGGAGGGGGGGAGGGGACAGGTATAACTGGCACCTGTGGGGTGGCCTCCAGGGAGTCGAGGGGACTCAGCCTTTCTCTCCGGTCACAGCCAAGGGCAATCGGGCTTCCCCTCGAATGCAGGGGCGAAGGTCGTGCTTTTCCGCGCGGCGCGCAGGGGAAGCGGGGGTGGCCTCTCTGAATCGGGGGCGTGGCGCCCTCGGGGAGCCTCTCTTGTTGCCTCTGAGAAGTCCAGGCCTCCTTTGACATCGCCAGGGGCTGCTGGGCTTCCCCTCGCCTCACGTCCAGGGAACTGGACTCGCTTGCCGATGGGGGTTCCTCGGGGACCTTTGGTCTTGCGGCCGGAACTGGCCCCTTGGGGCCTCTTCTCGAACCTCAGGAGAGGCGAGAGTCCCGCTCTGGAGGTGCGAGGGAATGTAGGGATTGCGATGGCATTCAGGAAGGGGATTGGACCCCCCTTTCGAGAGGAGGGGCCGACGGCGACGGGGGGCCCCTCGCGAGCGGCCTCTGGAGACTCAGGGTTCCGCTCGCCTGTGGACACGGGTATCCCAGGGAACCTCTGGGGGCGCCTAGAGGGAGTCCAGCCTCCGTTGCAGCGCCAGAGAGAAGGCAGGACGGCTCTCGCGTCGCTGCAGATCCCAAGGGCCCCGTCTCGCAAGGAGGGGGGCCCGGGGGACGCCCTCGCGGTGTGGCGGGAAGCCCCGCTTTCTTGGCAGGTTGGCCCGGGGATCTCGGGGGACACCTGGAGTCGCCCGCAAGGAGTCAAGCCCCGTTCGGAGCCGGAACAGGTGCCGGGGCATGCTCTCCATGCCCTGCAAGGGAAAAGCGCCTCCTCCCTCTATGGGCGTGGCCTCACGGGGGTGTTCTCGACTTGCGGCGGTGCATTCTCGAGTTGCGGCGGGTACCCCGGCCCCGTCTCCCCCGTTAGCCCAGCGGGGTCGCCATGCCTCCTTTCGAGCGGACAGGGGCCCGAGCAGCCTCGGGATTCGCCAGGAGGCGCTGCAGCGCCCTGGGTCCGCGTCAGGCATGGAGCTAGGACCCTCGGGGGTCCCCGGAGGGGGGGAGGGGACAGGTATAACTGGCACCTGTGGGGTGGCCTCCAGGGAGTCGAGGGGACTCAGCCTTTCTCTCCGGTCACAGCCAAGGGCAATCGGGCTTCCCCTCGAATGCAGGGGCGAAGGTCGTGCTTTTCCCGCGCGGCGCAGGGGAAGCGGGGGTTGCCTCTCTGAATCGGGGGCGTGGCGCCTCGGGGAGCCTCTCTTGTTGCCTCTGAGAAGTCCAGGCCTCCTTTGACATCGCCAGGGGCTGCTGGGCTTCCCCTCGCCTCACGTCCAGGGAACTGGACTCGCTTGCCGATGGGGGTTCCTCGGGGACCTTTGGTCTTGCGGCCGGAACTGGCCCCTTGGGGCCTCTTCTCGAACCTCAGGAGAGGCGAGAGTCCCGCTCTGGAGGTGCGAGGGAATGTAGGGATTGCGATGGCATTCAGGAAGGGGATTGGACCCCCCTTTCGAGAGGAGGGGCCGACGGCGACGGGGGGCCCCTCGCGAGCGGCCTCTGGAGACTCAGGGTTCCGCTCGCCTGTGGACACGGGTATCCCAGGGAACCTCTGGGGGCGCCTAGAGGGAGTCCAGCCTCCGTTGCAGCGCCAGAGAGAAGGCAGGACGGCTCTCGCGTCGCTGCAGATCCCAAGGGCCCCGTCTCGCAAGGAGGGGGGCCCGGGGGACGCCCTCGCGGTGTGGCGGGAAGCCCCGCTTTCTTGGCAGGTTGGCCCGGGGATCTCGGGGGACACCTGGAGTCGCCCGCAAGGAGTCAAGCCCCGTTCGGAGCCGGAACAGGTGCCGGGGCATGCTCTCCATGCCCTGCAAGGGAAAAGCGCCTCCTCCCTCTATGGGCGTGGCCTCACGGGGGTGTTCTCGACTTGCGGCGGTGCATTCTCGAGTTGCGGCGGGTACCCCGGCCCGTCTCCCCCCCGTTAGCCCAGCGGGGTCGCCATGCCTCCTTTCGAGCGGACAGGGGCCCGAGCAGCCTCGGGATTCGCCAGGAGGCGCTGCAGCGCCCTGGGTCCGCGTCAGGCATGGAGCTAGGACCCTCGGGGGTCCCCGGAGGGGGGGAGGGGACAGGTATAACTGGCACCTGTGGGGTGGCCTCCAGGGAGTCGAGGGGACTCAGCTTTTCTCTCTCTCCGGTCACAGCCAAGGGCAATCGGGCTTCCCCTCGAATGCAGGGGCGAAGGTCGTGCTTTTCCGCGCGGCGCAGGGGGAAGCGGGGGTGGCCTCTCTGAATCGGGGGCGTGGCGCCTCGGGGAGCCTCTCTTGTTGCCTCTGAGAAGTCCAGGCCTCCTTTGACATCGCCAGGGGCTGCTGGGCTTCCCCTCGCCTCACGTCCAGGGAACTGGACTCGCTTGCCGATGGGGGTTCCTCGGGGACCTTTGGTCTTGCGGCCGGAACTGGCCCCTTGGGGCCTCTTCTCGAACCTCAGGAGAGGCGAGAGTCCCGCTCTGGAGGTGCGAGGGAATGTAGGGATTGCGATGGCATTCAGGAAGGGGATTGGACCCCCCTTTCGAGAGGAGGGGCCGACGGCGACGGGGGGCCCCTCGCGAGCGGCCTCTGGAGACTCAGGGTTCCGCTCGCCTGTGGACACGGGTATCCCAGGGAACCTCTGGGGGCGCCTAGAGGGAGTCCAGCCTCCGTTGCAGCGCCAGAGAGAAGGCAGGACGGCTCTCGCGTCGCTGCAGATCCCAAGGGCCCCGTCTCGCAAGGAGGGGGGGCCGGGGGACGCCCTCGCGGTGTGGCGGGAAGCCCCGCTTTCTTGGCAGGTTGGCCCGGGGATCTCGGGGGACACCTGGAGTCGCCCGCAAGGAGTCAAGCCCCGTTCGGAGCCGGAACAGGTGCCGGGGCATGCTCTCCATGCCCTGCAAGGGAAAAGCGCCTCCTCCCTCTATGGGCGTGGCCTCACGGGGGTGTTCTCGACTTGCGGCGGTGCATTCTCGAGTTGCGGCGGGTACCCCGGCCCGTCTCCCCCGTTAGCCCAGCGGGGTCGCCATGCCTCCTTTCGAGCGGACAGGGGCCCGAGCAGCCTCGGGATTCGCCAGGAGGCGCTGCAGCGCCCTGGGTCCGCGTCAGGCATGGAGCTAGGACCCTCGGGGGTCCCCGGAGGGGGGAGGGGACAGGTATAACTGGCACCTGTGGGGTGGCCTCCAGGGAGTCGAGGGGACTCAGCCTTTCTCTCCGGTCACAGCCAAGGGCAATCGGGCTTCCCCTCGAATGCAGGGGCGAAGGTCGTGCTTTTCCGCGCGGCGCAGGGGGAAGCGGGGTGGCCTCTCTGAATCGGGGGCGTGGCGCCTCGGGGAGCCTCTCTTGTTGCCTCTGAGAAGTCCAGCCCTCCTCCTTTGACATCGCCAGGGGCTGCTGGGCTTCCCCTCGCCTCACGTCCAGGGAACTGGACTCGCTTGCCGATGGGGGTTCCTCGGGGACCTTTGGTCTTGCGGCCGGAACTGGCCCCTTGGGGCCTCTTCTCGAACCTCAGGAGAGGCGAGAGTCCCGCTCTGGAGGTGCGAGGGAATGTAGGGATTGCGATGGCATTCAGGAAGGGGATTGGACCCCCCTTTCGAGAGGAGGGCCGACGGCGACGGGGGGCCCCTCGCGAGCGGCCTCTGGAGACTCAGGGTTCCGCTCGCCTGTGGACACGGGTATCCCAGGAACCTCTGGGGGCGCCTAGAGGGAGTCCAGCCTCCGTTGCAGCGCCAGAGAGAAGGCAGGACGGCTCTCGCGTCGCTGCAGATCCCAAGGGCCCCGTCTCGCAAGGAGGGGGGCCCGGGGGACGCCCTCGCGGTGTGGCGGGAAGCCCCGCTTTCTTGGCAGGTTGGCCCGGGGATCTCGGGGGACACCTGGAGTCGCCCGCAAGGAGTCAAGCCCCGTTCGGAGCCGGAACAGGTGCCGGGGCATGCTCTCCATGCCCTGCAAGGGAAAAGCGCCTCCTCCCTCTATGGGCGTGGCCTCACGGGGGTGTTCTCGACTTGCGGCGGTGCATTCTCGAGTTGCGGCGGGTACCCCGGCCCGTCTCCCCCGTTAGCCCAGCGGGGTCGCCATGCCTCCTTTCGAGCGGACAGGGGCCCGAGCAGCCTCGGGATTCGCCAGGAGGCGCTGCAGCGCCCTGGGTCCGCGTCAGGCATGGAGCTAGGACCCTCGGGGGTCCCCGGAGGGGGGGAGGGGACAGGTATAACTGGCACCTGTGGGGTGGCCTCCAGGGAGTCGAGGGGACTCAGCCTTTCTCTCTCCGGTCACAGCCAAGGGCAATCGGGCTTCCCCTCGAATGCAGGGGCGAAGGTCGTGCTTTTCCCGCGCGGCGCAGGGGGAAGCGGGGGTGGCCTCTCTGAATCGGGGGCGTGGCGCCTCGGGGAGCCTCTCTTGTTGCCTCTGAGAAGTCCAGGCCTCCTTTGACATCGCCAGGGGCTGCTGGGCTTCCCCTCGCCTCACGTCACGTCCAGGGAACTGGACTCGCTTGCCGATGGGGGTTCCTCGGGGACCTTTGGTCTTGCGGCCGGAACTGGCCCCTTGGGGCCTCTTCTCGAACCTCAGGAGAGGCGAGAGTCCCGCTCTGGAGGTGCGAGGGAATGTAGGGATTGCGATGGCATTCAGGAAGGGGATTGGACCCCCCTTTTCGAGAGGAGGGGCCGACGGCGACGGGGGGCCCCTCGCGAGCGGCCTCTGGAGACTCAGGGTTCCGCTCGCCTGTGGACACGGGTATCCCAGGGAACCTCTGGGGGCGCCTAGAGGGAGTCCAGCCTCCGTTGCAGCGCCAGAGAGAAGGCAGGACGGCTCTCGCGTCGCTGCAGATCCCAAGGGCCCCGTCTCGCAAGGAGGGGGGCCCGGGGGACGCCCTCGCGGTGTGGCGGGAAGCCCCGCTTTCTTGGCAGGTTGGCCCGGGGATCTCGGGGGACACCTGGAGTCGCCCGCAAGGAGTCAAGCCCCGTTCGGAGCCGGAACAGGTGCCGGGGCATGCTCTCCATGCCCTGCAAGGGAAAAGCGCCTCCTCCCTCTATGGGCGTGGCCTCACGGGGGTGTTCTCGACTTGCGGCGGTGCATTCTCGAGTTGCGGCGGGTACCCCGGCCCGTCTCCCCCGTTAGCCCAGCGGGGTCGCCATGCCTCCTTTCGAGCGGACAGGGGCCCGAGCAGCCTCGGGATTCGCCAGGAGGCGCTGCAGCGCCCTGGGTCCGCGTCAGGCATGGAGCTAGGACCCTCGGGGGTCCCCGGAGGGGGGGAGGGGACAGGTATAACTGGCACCTGTGGGGTGGCCTCCAGGGAGTCGAGGGGACTCAGCCTTTCTCTCCGGTCACAGCCAAGGGCAATCGGGCTTCCCCTCGAATGCAGGGGCGAAGGTCGTGCTTTTCCCGCGCGCAGCAGGGGGGGCGGGGGTGGCCTCTCTGAATCGGGGGCGTGGCGCCTCGGGGAGCCTCTCTTGTTGCCTCTGAGAAGTCCAGGCCTCCTTTGACATCGCCAGGGGCTGCTGGGCTTCCCCTCGCCTCACGTCCAGGGAACTGGACTCGCTTGCCGATGGGGGTTCCTCGGGGACTTTGGTCTTGCGGCCGGAACTGGCCCCTTGGGGCCTCTTCTCTCGAACCTCAGGAGAGGCGAGAGTCCCGCTCTGGAGGTGCGAGGGAATGTAGGGATTGCGATGGCATTCAGGAAGGGGATTGGACCCCCCTTTCGAGAGGAGGGGCCGACGGCGACGGGGGGCCCCTCGCGAGCGGCCTCTGGAGACTCAGGGTTCCGCTCGCGCCTGTGGACACACGGGTATCCCAGGGAACCTCTGGGGGCGCCTAGAGGGAGTCCAGCCTCCGTTTGCAGCGCCAGAGAGAAGGCAGGACGGCTCTCGCGTCGCTGCAGATCCCAAGGGCCCCGTCTCGCAAGGAGGGGGGCCCGGGGGACGCCCTCGCGGTGTGGCGGGAAGCCCCGCTTTCTTGGCAGGTTGGCCCGGGGATCTCGGGGACCTGGAGTCGCCCGCAAGGAGTCAAGCCCCGTTCGGAGCCGGAACAGGTGCCGGGGCATGCTCTCCATGCCCTGCAAGGGAAAAGCGCCTCCTCCCTCTATGGGCGTGGCCTCACGGGGGTGTTCTCGACTTGCGGCGGTGCATTCTCGAGTTGCGGCGGGTACCCCGGCCCGTCTCCCCCGTTAGCCCAGCGGGGTCGCCATGCCTCCTTTCGAGCGGACAGGGGCCCGAGCAGCCTCGGGATTCGCCAGGAGGCGCTGCAGCGCCCTGGGTCCGCGTCAGGCATGGAGCTAGGACCCTCGGGGGTCCCCGGAGGGGGGGAGGGGACAGGTATAACTGGCACCTGTGGGGTGGCCTCCAGGGAGTCGAGGGGACTCAGCCTTTCTCTCCGGTCACAGCCAAGGGCAATCGGGCTTCCCCTCGAATGCAGGGGCGAAGGTCGTGCTTTTCCGCGCGGCGCAGGGGGAAGCGGGGGTGGCCTCTCTGAATCGGGGGCGTGGCGCCTCGGGGAGCCTCTCTTGTTGCCTCTGAGAAGTCCAGGCCTCCTTTGACATCGCCAGGGGCTGCTGGGCTTCCCCTCGCCTCACGTCCAGGGAACTGGACTCGCTTGCCGATGGGGGTTCCTCGGGGACCTTTGGTCTTGCGGCCGGAACTGGCCCCTTGGGGCCTCTTCTCGAACCTCAGGAGAGGCGAGAGTCCCGCTCTGGAGGTGCGAGGGAATGTAGGGATTGCGATGGCATTCAGGAAGGGGATTGGACCCCCCTTTCGAGAGGAGGGGCCGACGGCGACGGGGGGCCCCTCGCGAGCGGCCTCTGGAGACTCAGGGTTCCGCTCGCCTGTGGACACGGGTATCCCAGGGAACCTCTGGGGGCGCCTAGAGGGAGTCCAGCCTCCGTTGCAGCGCCAGAGAGAAGGCAGGACGGCTCTCGCGTCGCTGCAGATCCCAAGGGCCCCGTCTCGCAAGGAGGGGGGCCCGGGGGACGCCCTCGCGGTGTGGCGGGAAGCCCCGCTTTCTTGGCAGGTTGGCCCGGGGATCTCGGGGGACACCTGGAGTCGCCCGCAAGGAGTCAAGCCCCGTTCGGAGCCGGAACAGGTGCCGGGGCATGCTCTCCATGCCCTGCAAGGGAAAAGCGCCCTCCTCCCTCTATGGGCGTGGCCTCACGGGGGTGTTCTCGACTTGCGGCGGTGCATTCTCGAGTTGCGGCGGGTACCCCGGCCCGTCTCCCCCGTTAGCCCAGCGGGGTCGCCATGCCTCCTTTCGAGCGGACAGGGGCCCGAGCAGCCTCGGGATTCGCCAGGAGGCGCTGCAGCGCCCTGGGTCCGCGTCAGGCATGGAGCTAGGACCCTCGGGGGTCCCCGGAGGGGGGGAGGGGACAGGTATAACTGGCACCTGTGGGGTGGCCTCCAGGGAGTCGAGGGGACTCAGCCTTTCTCTCCGTCACAGCCAAGGGCAATCGGGCTTCCCCTCGAATGCAGGGGCGAAGGTCGTGCTTTTCCGCGCGGCGCAGGGGGAAGCGGGGGTGGCCTCTCTGAATCGGGGGCGTGGCGCCTCGGGGAGCCTCTCTTGTTGCCTCTGAGAAGTCCAGGCCTCCTTTGACATCGCCAGGGGCTGCTGGGCTTCCCCTTTCGCCTCACGTCCAGGGAACTGGACTCGCTTGCCGATGGGGGTTCCTCGGGGACCTTTGGTCTTGCGGCCGGAACTGGCCCCTTGGGGCTCTTCTCGAACCTCAGGAGAGGCGAGAGTCCCGCTCTGGAGGTGCGAGGGAATGTAGGGATTGCGATGGCATTCAGGAAGGGGATTGGACCCCCCTTTCGAGAGGAGGGGCCGACGGCGACGGGGGGCCCCTCGCGAGCGGCCTCTGGAGACTCAGGGTTCCGCTCGCCTGTGGACACGGGTATCCCAGGGAACCTCTGGGGGCGCCTAGAGGGAGTCCAGCCTCCGTTGCAGCGCCAGAGAGAAGGCAGGACGGCTCTCGCGTCGCTGCAGATCCCAAGGGCCCCGTCTCGCAAGGAGGGGGGCCCGGGGACGCCCTCGCGGTGTGGCGGGAAGCCCCGCTTTCTTGGCAGGTTGGCCCGGGGATCTCGGGGGACACCTGGAGTCGCCCGCAAGGAGTCAAGCCCCGTTTCGGAGCCGGAACAGGTGCCGGGGCATGCTCTCCATGCCCTGCAAGGGAAAAGCGCCTCCTCCCTCTATGGGCGTGGCCTCACGGGGGTGTTCTCGACTTGCGGCGGTGCATTCTCGAGTTGCGGCGGGTACCCCGGCCCGTCTCCCCCGTTAGCCCAGCGGGGTCGCCATGCCTCCTTTCGAGCGGACAGGGGCCCGAGCAGCCTCGGGATTCGCCAGGAGGCGCTGCAGCGCCCTGGGTCCGCGTCAGGCATGGAGCTAGGACCCTCGGGGGTCCCCGGGGGGGGGAGGGGACAGGTATAACTGGCACCTGTGGGGTGGCCTCCAGGGAGTCGAGGGGACTCAGCCTTTCTCTCCGGTCACAGCCAAGGGCAATCGGGCTTCCCCTCGAATGCAGGGGCGAAGGTCGTGCTTTTCCGCGCGGCGCAGGGGGAAGCGGGGGTGGCCTCTCTGAATCGGGGGCGTGGCGCCTCGGGGAGCCTCTCTTGTTGCCTCTGAGAAGTCCAGGCCTCCTTTGACATCGCCAGGGGCTGCTGGGCTTCCCCTCGCCTCACGTCCAGGGAACTGGACTCGCTTGCCGATGGGGGTTCCTCGGGGACCTTTGGTCTTGCGGCCGGAACTGGCCCCTTGGGGCCTCTTCTCGAACCTCAGGAGAGGCGAGAGTCCCGCTCTGGAGGTGCGAGGGAATGTAGGGATTGCGATGGCATTCAGGAAGGGGATTGGACCCCCCTTTCGAGAGGAGGGGCCGACGGCGACGGGGGGCCCCTCGCGAGCGGCCTCTGGAGACTCAGGGTTCCGCTCGCCTGTGGACACGGGTATCCCAGGGAACCTCTGGGGGCGCCTAGAGGGAGTCCAGCCTCCGTTGCAGCGCCAGAGAGAAGGCAGGACGGCTCTCGCGTCGCTGCAGATCCCAAGGGCCCCGTCTCGCAAGGAGGGGGGCCCGGGGACGCCCTCGCGGTGTGGCGGGAAGCCCCGCTTTCTTGGCAGGTTGGCCCGGGGATCTCGGGGGACACCTGGAGTCGCCCGCAAGGAGTCAAGCCCCGTTCGGAGCCGGAACAGGTGCCGGGGCATGCTCTCCATGCCCTGCAAGGGAAAAGCGCCTCCTCCCTCTATGGGCGTGGCCTCACGGGGGTGTTCTCGACTTGCGGCGGTGCATTCTCGAGTTGCGGCGGGTACCCCGGCCCGTCTCCCCCGTTAGCCCAGCGGGGTCGCCATGCCTCCTTTCGAGCGGACAGGGGCCCGAGCAGCCTCGGGATTCGCCAGGAGGCGCTGCAGCGCCCTGGGTCCGCGTCAGGCATGGAGCTAGGACCCTCGGGGGTCCCCGGAGGGGGGGAGGGGACAGGTATAACTGGCACCTGTGGGGTGGCCTCCAGGGAGTCGAGGGGACTCAGCCTTTCTCTCCGGTCACAGCCAAGGGCAATCGGGCTTCCCCTCGAATGCAGGGGCGAAGGTCGTGCTTTTCCGCGCGGCGCAGGGGGAAGCGGGGGTGGCCTCTCTGAATCGGGGGCGTGGCGCCTCGGGGAGCCTCTCTTGTTGCCTCTGAGAAGTCCAGGCCTCCTTTGACATCGCCAGGGGCTGCTGGGCTTCCCCTCGCCTCACGTCCAGGGAACTGGACTCGCTTGCCGATGGGGGTTCCTCGGGGACCTTTGGTCTTGCGGCCGGAACTGGCCCCTTGGGGCCTCTTCTCGAACCTCAGGAGAGGCGAGAGTCCCGCTCTGGAGGTGCGAGGGAATGTAGGGATTGCGATGGCATTCAGGAAGGGGATTGGACCCCCCTTTCGAGAGGAGGGGCCGACGGCGACGGGGGGCCCCTCGCGAGCGGCCTCTGGAGACTCAGGGTTCCGCTCGCCTGTGGACACGGGTATCCCAGGGAACCTCTGGGGGCGCCTAGAGGGAGTCCAGCCTCCGTTGCAGCGCCAGAGAGAAGGCAGGACGGCTCTCGCGTCGCTGCAGATCCCAAGGGCCCCGTCTCGCAAGGAGGGGGGCCCGGGGGACGCCCTCGCGGTGTGGCGGGAAGCCCCGCTTTCTTGGCAGGTTGGCCCGGGGATCTCGGGGGACACCTGGAGTCGCCCGCAAGGAGTCAAGCCCCCGTTCGGAGCCGGAACAGGTGCCGGGGCATGCTCTCCATGCCCTGCAAGGGAAAAGCGCCTCCTCCCTCTATGGGCGTGGCCTCACGGGGGTGTTCTCGACTTGCGGCGGTGCATTCTCGAGTTGCGGCGGGTACCCCGGCCCGTCTCCCCCGTTAGCCCAGCGGGGTCGCCATGCCTCCTTTCGAGCGGACAGGGGCCCGAGCAGCCTCGGAATTCGCCAGGAGGCGCTGCAGCGCCCTGGGTCCGCGTCAGGCATGGAGCTAGGACCCTCGGGGGTCCCCGGAGGGGGGGAGGGGACAGGTATAACTGGCACCTGTGGGGTGGCCTCCAGGGAGTCGAGGGGACTCAGCCTTTCTCTCCGGTCACAGCCAAGGGCAATCGGGCTTCCCCTCGAATGCAGGGGCGAAGGTCGTGCTTTTCCGCGCGGCGCAGGGGAAGCGGGGGTGGCCTCTCTGAATCGGGGGCGTGGCGCCTCGGGGAGCCTCTCTTGTTGCCTCTGAGAAGTCCAGGCCTCCTTTGACATCGCCAGGGGCTGCTGGGCTTCCCCTCGCCTCACGTCCAGGGAACTGGACTCGCTTGCCGATGGGGGTTCCTCGGGGACCTTTGGTCTTGCGGCCGGAACTGGCCCCTTGGGGCCTCTTCTCGAACCTCAGGAGAGGCGAGAGTCCCGCTCTGGAGGTGCGAGGGAATGTAGGGATTGCGATGGCATTCAGGAAGGGGATTGGACCCCCCTTTCGAGAGGAGGGGCCGACGGCGACGGGGGGCCCCTCGCGAGCGGCCTCTGGAGACTCAGGGTTCCGCTCGCCTGTGGACACGGGTATCCCAGGGAACCTCTGGGGGCGCCTAGAGGGAGTCCAGCCTCCGTTGCAGCGCCAGAGAGAAGGCAGGACGGCTCTCGCGTCGCTGCAGATCCCAAGGGCCCCGTCTCGCAAGGAGGGGGGCCCGGGGGACGCCCTCGCGGTGTGGCGGGAAGCCCCGCTTTCTTGGCAGGTTGGCCCGGGGATCTCGGGGGACACCTGGAGTCGCCCGCAAGGAGTCAAGCCCCGTTCGGAGCCGGAACAGGTGCCGGGGCATGCTCTCCATGCCCTGCAAGGGAAAAGCGCCTCCTCCCTCTATGGGCGTGGCCTCACGGGGGTGTTCTCGACTTGCGGCGGTGCATTCTCGAGTTGCGGCGGGTACCCCGGCCCGTCTCCCCCGTTAGCCCAGCGGGGTCGCCATGCCTCCTTTCGAGCGGACAGGGGCCCGAGCAGCCTCGGGATTCGCCAGGAGGCGCTGCAGCGCCCTGGGTCCGCGTCAGGCATGGAGCTAGGACCCTCGGGGGTCCCCGGAGGGGGGGAGGGGACAGGTATAACTGGCACCTGTGGGGTGGCCTCCAGGGAGTCGAGGGGACTCAGCCTTTCTCTCCGGTCACAGCCAAGGGCAATCGGGCTTCCCCTCGAATGCAGGGGCGAAGGTCGTGCTTTTCCGCGCGGCGCAGGGGGAAGCGGGGGTGGCCTCTCTGAATCGGGGGCGTGGCGCCTCGGGGAGCCTCTCTTGTTGCCTCTGAGAAGTCCAGGCCTCCTTTGACATCGCCAGGGGCTGCTGGGCTTCCCCTCGCCTCACGTCCAGGGAACTGGACTCGCTTGCCGATGGGGGTTCCTCGGGGACCTTTGGTCTTGCGGCCGGAACTGGCCCCTTGGGGCCTCTTCTCGAACCTCAGGAGAGGCGAGAGTCCCGCTCTGGAGGTGCGAGGGAATGTAGGGATTGCGATGGCATTCAGGAAGGGGATTGGACCCCCCTTTCGAGAGGAGGGGCCGACGGCGACGGGGGGCCCCTCGCGAGCGGCCTCTGGAGACTCAGGGTTCCGCTCGCCTGTGGACACGGGTATCCCAGGGAACCTCTGGGGGCGCCTAGAGGGAGTCCAGCCTCCGTTGCAGCGCCAGAGAGAAGGCAGGACGGCTCTCGCGTCGCTGCAGATCCCAAGGGCCCCGTCTCGCAAGGAGGGGGGCCCGGGGGACGCCCTCGCGGTGTGGCGGGAAGCCCCGCTTTCTTGGCAGGTTGGCCCGGGGATCTCGGGGGACACCTGGAGTCGCCCGCAAGGAGTCAAGCCCCGTTCGGAGCCGGAACAGGTGCCGGGGCATGCTCTCCATGCCCTGCAAGGGAAAAGCGCCTCCTCCCTCTATGGGCGTGGCCTCACGGGGGTGTTCTCGACTTGCGGCGGTGCATTCTCGAGTTGCGGCGGGTACCCCGGCCCGTCTCCCCCGTTAGCCCAGCGGGGTCGCCATGCCTCCTTTCGAGCGGACAGGGGCCCGAGCAGCCTCGGGATTCGCCAGGAGGCGCTGCAGCGCCCTGGGTCCGCGTCAGGCATGGAGCTAGGACCCTCGGGGGTCCCCGGAGGGGGGGAGGGGACAGGTATAACTGGCACCTGTGGGGTGGCCTCCAGGGAGTCGAGGGGACTCAGCCTTTCTCTCCGGTCACAGCCAAGGGCAATCGGGCTTCCCCTCGAATGCAGGGGCGAAGGTCGTGCTTTTCCGCGCGGCGCAGGGGGAAGCGGGGGTGGCCTCTCTGAATCGGGGGCGTGGCGCCTCGGGGAGCCTCTCTTGTTGCCTCTGAGAAGTCCAGGCCTCCTTTGACATCGCCAGGGGCTGCTGGGCTTCCCCTCGCCTCACGTCCAGGGAACTGGACTCGCTTGCCGATGGGGGTTCCTCGGGGACCTTTGGTCTTGCGGCCGGAACTGGCCCCTTGGGGCCTCTTCTCGAACCTCAGGAGAGGCGAGAGTCCCGCTCTGGAGGTGCGAGGGAATGTAGGGATTGCGATGGCATTCAGGAAGGGGATTGGACCCCCCTTTCGAGAGGAGGGGCCGACGGCGACGGGGGGCCCCTCGCGAGCGGCCTCTGGAGACTCAGGGTTCCGCTCGCCTGTGGACACGGGTATCCCAGGGAACCTCTGGGGGCGCCTAGAGGGAGTCCAGCCTCCGTTGCAGCGCCAGAGAGAAGGCAGGACGGCTCTCGAGTCGCTGCAGATCCCAAGGGCCCCGTCTCGCAAGGAGGGGGGCCCGGGGGACGCCCTCGCGGTGTGGCGGGAAGCCCCGCTTTCTTGGCAGGTTGGCCCGGGGATCTCGGGGGACACCTGGAGTCGCCCGCAAGGAGTCAAGCCCCGTTCGGAGCCGGAACAGGTGCCGGGGCATGCTCTCCATGCCCTGCAAGGGAAAAGCGCCTCCTCCCTCTATGGGGGTGGCCTCACGGGGGTGTTCTCGACTTGCGGCGGTGCATTCTCGAGTTGCGGCGGGTACCCCGGCCCGTCTCCCCCGTTAGCCCAGCGGGGTCGCCATGCCTCCTTTCGAGCGGACAGGGGCCCGAGCAGCCTCGGGATTCGCCAGGAGGCGCTGCAGCGCCCTGGGTCCGCGTCAGGCATGGAGCTAGGACCCTCGGGGGTCCCCGGAGGGGGGGAGGGGACAGGTATAACTGGCACCTGTGGGGTGGCCTCCAGGGAGTCGAGGGGACTCAGCCTTTCTCTCCGGTCACAGCCAAGGGCAATCGGGCTTCCCCTCGAATGCAGGGGCGAAGGTCGTGCTTTTCCGCGCAGCGCAGGGGGAAGCGGGGGTGGCCTCTCTGAATCGGGGGCGTGGCGCCTCGGGGAGCCTCTCTTGTTGCCTCTGAGAAGTCCAGGCCTCCTTTGACATCGCCAGGGGCTGCTGGGCTTCCCCTCGCCTCACGTCCAGGGAACTGGACTCGCTTGCCGATGGGGGTTCCTCGGGGACCTTTGGTCTTGCGGCCGGAACTGGCCCCTTGGGGCCTCTTCTCGAACCTCAGGAGAGGCGAGAGTCCCGCTCTGGAGGTGCGAGGGAATGTAGGGATTGCGATGGCATTCAGGAAGGGGATTGGACCCCCCTTTCGAGAGGAGGGGCCGACGGCGACGGGGGGCCCCTCGCGAGCGGCCTCTGGAGACTCAGGGTTCCGCTCGCCTGTGGACACGGGTATCCCAGGGAACCTCTGGGGGCGCCTAGAGGGAGTCCAGCCTCCGTTGCAGCGCCAGAGAGAAGGCAGGACGGCTCTCGAGTCGCTGCAGATCCCAAGGGCCCCGTCTCGCAAGGAGGGGGGCCCGGGGGACGCCCTCGCGGTGTGGCGGGAAGCCCCGCTTTCTTGGCAGGTTGGCCCGGGGATCTCGGGGGACACCTGGAGTCGCCCGCAAGGAGTCAAGCCCCGTTCGGAGCCGGAACAGGTGCCGGGGCATGCTCTCCATGCCCTGCAAGGGAAAAGCGCCTCCTCCCTCTATGGGGGTGGCCTCACGGGGGTGTTCTCGACTTGCGGCGGTGCATTCTCGAGTTGCGGCGGGTACCCCGGCCCGTCTCCCCCGTTAGCCCAGCGGGGTCGCCATGCCTCCTTTCGAGCGGACAGGGGCCCGAGCAGCCTCGGGATTCGCCAGGAGGCGCTGCAGCGCCCTGGGTCCGCGTCAGGCATGGAGCTAGGACCCTCGGGGGTCCCCGGAGGGGGGGAGGGGACAGGTATAACTGGCACCTGTGGGGTGGCCTCCAGGGAGTCGAGGGGACTCAGCCTTTCTCTCCGGTCACAGCCAAGGGCAATCGGGCTTCCCCTCGAATGCAGGGGCGAAGGTCGTGCTTTTCCGCGCAGCGCAGGGGAAAGCGGGGGTGGCCTCTCTGAATCGGGGGCGTGGCGCCTCGGGGAGCCTCTCTTGTTGCCTCTGAGAAGTCCAGGCCTCCTTTGACATCGCCAGGGGCTGCTGGGCTTCCCCTCGCCTCACGTCCAGGGAACTGGACTCGCTTGCCGATGGGGGTTCCTCGGGGACCTTTGGTCTTGCGGCCGGAACTGGCCCCTTGGGGCCTCTTCTCGAACCTCAGGAGAGGCGAGAGTCCCGCTCTGGAGGTGCGAGGGAATGTAGGGATTGCGATGGCATTCAGGAAGGGGATTGGACCCCCCTTTCGAGAGGAGGGGCCGACGGCGACGGGGGGCCCCTCGCGAGCGGCCTCTGGAGACTCAGGGTTCCGCTCGCCTGTGGACACGGGTATCCCAGGGAACCTCTGGGGGCGCCTAGAGGGAGTCCAGCCTCCGTTGCAGCGCCAGAGAGAAGGCAGGACGGCTCTCTCGAGTCGCTGCAGATCCCAAGGGCCCCGTCTCGCAAGGAGGGGGGCCCGGGGGACGCCCTCGCGGTGTGGCGGGAAGCCCCGCTTTCTTGGCAGGTTGGCCCGGGGATCTCGGGGGACACCTGGAGTCGCCCGCAAGGAGTCAAGCCCCGTTCGGAGCCGGAACAGGTGCCGGGGCATGCTCTCCATGCCCTGCAAGGGAAAAGCGCCTCCTCCCTCTATGGGCGTGGCCTCACGGGGGTGTTCTCGACTTGCGGCGGTGCATTCTCGAGTTGCGGCGGGTACCCCGGCCCGTCTCCCCCGTTAGCCCAGCGGGGTCGCCATGCCTCCTTTCGAGCGGACAGGGGCCCGAGCAGCCTCGGGATTCGCCAGGAGGCGCTGCAGCGCCCTGGGTCCGCGTCAGGCATGGAGCTAGGACCCTCGGGGGTCCCCGGAGGGGGGGAGGGGACAGGTATAACTGGCACCTGTGGGGTGGCCTCCAGGGAGTCGAGGGGACTCAGCCTTTCTCTCCGGTCACAGCCAAGGGCAATCGGGCTTCCCCTCGAATGCAGGGGCGAAGGTCGTGCTTTTCCGCGCGGCGCAGGGGGAAGCGGGGGTGGCCTCTCTGAATCGGGGGCGTGGCGCCTCGGGGAGCCTCTCTTGTTGCCTCTGAGAAGTCCAGGCCTCCTTTGACATCGCCAGGGGCTGCTGGGCTTCCCCTCGCCTCACGTCCAGGGAACTGGACTCGCTTGCCGATGGGGGTTCCTCGGGGACCTTTGGTCTTGCGGCCGGAACTGGCCCCTTGGGGCCTCTTCTCGAACCTCAGGAGAGGCGAGAGTCCCGCTCTGGAGGTGCGAGGGAATGTAGGGATTGCGATGGCATTCAGGAAGGGGATTGGACCCCCCTTTCGAGAGGAGGGGCCGACGGCGACGGGGGGCCCCTCGCGAGCGGCCTCTGGAGACTCAGGGTTCCGCTCGCCTGTGGACACGGGTATCCCAGGGAACCTCTGGGGGCGCCTAGAGGGAGTCCAGCCTCCGTTGCAGCGCCAGAGAGAAGGCAGGACGGCTCTCGAGTCGCTGCAGATCCCAAGGGCCCCGTCTCGCAAGGAGGGGGGCCCGGGGGACGCCCTCGCGGTGTGGCGGGAAGCCCCGCTTTCTTGGCAGGTTGGCCCCGGGGATCTCGGGGGACACCTGGAGTCGCCCGCAAGGAGTCAAGCCCCGTTCGGAGCCGGAACAGGTGCCGGGGCATGCTCTCCATGCCCTGCAAGGGAAAAGCGCCTCCTCCCTCTATGGGCGTGGCCTCACGGGGGTGTTCTCTCGACTTGCGGCGGTGCATTCTCGAGTTGCGGCGGGTACCCCGGCCCGTCTCCCCCGTTAGCCCAGCGGGGTCGCCATGCCTCCTTTCGAGCGGACAGGGGCCCGAGCAGCCTCGGGATTCGCCAGGAGGCGCTGCAGCGCCCTGGGTCCGCGTCAGGCATGGAGCTAGGACCCTCGGGGGTCCCCGGAGGGGGGGAGGGGACAGGTATAACTGGCACCTGTGGGGTGGCCTCCAGGGAGTCGAGGGGACTCAGCCTTTCTCTCCGGTCACAGCCAAGGGCAATCGGGCTTCCCCTCGAATGCAGGGGCGAAGGTCGTGCTTTTCCGCGCGGCGCAGGGGGAAGCGGGGGTGGCCTCTCTGAATCGGGGGCGTGGCGCCTCGGGGAGCCTCTCTTGTTGCCTCTGAGAAGTCCAGGCCTCCTTTGACATCGCCAGGGGCTGCTGGGCTTCCCCTCGCCTCACGTCCAGGGAACTGGACTCGCTTGCCGATGGGGGTTCCTCGGGGACCTTTGGTCTTGCGGCCGGAACTGGCCCCTTGGGGCCTCTTCTCGAACCTCAGGAGAGGCGAGAGTCCCGCTCTGGAGGTGCGAGGGAATGTAGGGATTGCGATGGCATTCAGGAAGGGGATTGGACCCCCCTTCGAGAGGAGGGGCCGACGGCGACGGGGGGCCCCTCGCGAGCGGCCTCTGGAGACTCAGGGTTCCGCTCGCCTGTGGACACGGGTATCCCAGGGAACCTCTGGGGGCGCCTAGAGGGAGTCCAGCCTCCGTTGCAGCGCCAGAGAGAAGGCAGGACGGCTCTCGAGTCGCTGCAGATCCCAAGGGCCCCCGTCTCGCAAGGAGGGGGGCCCGGGGGACGCCCTCGCGGTGTGGCGGGAAGCCCCGCTTTCTTGGCAGGTTGGCCCGGGGATCTCGGGGGACACCTGGAGTCGCCCGCAAGGAGTCAAGCCCCGTTCGGAGCCGGGACAGGTGCCGGGGCATGCTCTCCATGCCCTGCAAGGGAAAAGCGCCTCCTCCCTCTATGGGCGTGGCCTCACGGGGGTGTTCTCGACTTGCGGCGGTGCATTCTCGAGTTGCGGCGGGTACCCCGGCCCGTCTCCCCCGTTAGCCCAGCGGGGTCGCCATGCCTCCTTTCGAGCGGACAGGGGCCCGAGCAGCCTCGGGATTCGCCAGGAGGCGCTGCAGCGCCCTGGGTCCGCGTCAGGCATGGAGCTAGGACCCTCGGGGGTCCCCGGAGGGGGGGAGGGGACAGGTATAACTGGCACCTGTGGGGTGGCCTCCAGGGAGTCGAGGGGACTCAGCCTTTCTCTCCGGTCACAGCCAAGGGCAATCGGGCTTCCCCTCGAATGCAGGGGCGAAGGTCGTGCTTTTCCGCGCGGCGCAGGGGGAAGCGGGGGTGGCCTCTCTGAATCGGGGGCGTGGCGCCTCGGGAGCCTCTCTTGTTGCCTCTGAGAAGTCCAG
Source organism: Okapia johnstoni (assembly GCA_024291935.2). NCBI lineage: Eukaryota > Metazoa > Chordata > Mammalia > Artiodactyla > Giraffidae > Okapia > Okapia johnstoni. Next base: position 2,900 of record JAGTYA010000329.1, on the reverse strand, counting down.
GCCTCCTTTGACATCGCCAGGGGCTGCTGGGCTTCCCCTCGCCTCACGTCCAGGGAACTGGACTCGCTTGCCGATGGGGGTTCCTCGGGACCTTTGGTCTTGCGGCCGGAACTGGCCCCTTGGGGCCTCTTCTCGAACCTCAGGAGAGGCGAGAGTCCCGCTCTGGAGGTGCGAGGGAATGTAGGGATTGCGATGGCATTCAGGAAGGGGATTGGACCCCCCTTTCGAGAGGAGGGGCCGACGGCGACGGGGGGCCCCTCGCGAGCGGCCTCTGGAGACTCAGGTTTCCGCTCGCCTGTGGACACGGGTATCCCAGGGAACCTCTGGGGGCGCCTAGAGGGAGTCCAGCCTCCGTTGCAGCGCCAGAGAGAAGGCAGGACGGCTCTCGAGTCGCTGCAGATCCCAAGGGCCCCGTCTCGCAAGGAGGGGGGCCCGGGGGACGCCCTCGCGGTGTGGCGGGAAGCCCCGCTTTCTTGGCAGGTTGGCCCGGGGATCTCGGGGGACACCTGGAGTCGCCCGCAAGGAGTCAAGCCCCGTTCGGAGCCGGAACAGGTGCCGGGGCATGCTCTCCATGCCCTGCAAGGGAAAAGCGCCTCCTCCCTCTATGGGCGTGGCCTCACGGGGGTGTTCTCGACTTGCGGCGGTGCATTCTCGAGTTGCGGCGGGTACCCCGGCCCGTCTCCCCCGTTAGCCCAGCGGGGTCGCCATGCCTCCTTTCGAGCGGACAGGGGCCCGAGCAGCCTCGGGATTCGCCAGGAGGCGCTGCAGCGCCCTGGGTCCGCGTCAGGCATGGAGCTAGGACCCTCGGGGGTCCCCGGAGGGGGGGAGGGGACAGGTATAACTGGCACCTGTGGGGTGGCCTCCAGGGAGTCGAGGGGACTCAGCCTTTCTCTCCGGTCACAGCCAAGGGCAATCGGGCTTCCCTCGAATGCAGGGGCGAAGGTCGTGCTTTTCCGCGCGGCGCAGGGGGAAGCGGGGGTGGCCTCTCTGAATCGGGGGCGTGGCGCCTCGGGGAGCCTCTCTTGTTGCCTCTGAGAAGTCCAGGCCTCCTTTGACATCGCCAGGGGCTGCTGGGCTTCCCCTCGCCTCACGTCCAGGGAACTGGACTCGCTTGCCGATGGGGGTTCCTCGGGGACCTTTGGTCTTGCGGCCGGAACTGGCCCCTTGGGGCCTCTTCTCGAACCTCAGGAGAGGCGAGAGTCCCGCTCTGGAGGTGCGAGGGAATGTAGGGATTGCGATGGCATTCAGGAAGGGGATTGGACCCCCCTTTCGAGAGGAGGGGCCGACGGCGACGGGGGGCCCCTCGCGAGCGGCCTCTGGAGACTCAGGGTTCCGCTCGCCTGTGGACACGGGTATCCCAGGGAACCTCTGGGGGCGCCTAGAGGGAGTCCAGCCTCCGTTGCAGCGCCAGAGAGAAGGCAGGACGGCTCTCGCGTCGCTGCAGATCCCAAGGGCCCCGTCTCGCAAGGAGGGGGGCCCGGGGGACGCCCTCGCGGTGTGGCGGGAAGCCCCGCTTTCTTGGCAGGTTGGCCCGGGGATCTCGGGGGACACCTGGAGTCGCCCGCAAGGAGTCAAGCCCCGTTCGGAGCCGGAACAGGTGCCGGGGCATGCTCTCCATGCCCTGCAAGGGAAAAGCGCCTCCTCCCTCTATGGGCGTGGCCTCACGGGGGTGTTCTCGACTTGCGGCGGTGCATTCTCGAGTTGCGGCGGGTACCCCGGCCCGTCTCCCCCGTTAGCCCAGCGGGGTCGCCATGCCTCCTTTCGAGCGGACAGGGGCCCGAGCAGCCTCGGGATTCGCCAGGAGGCGCTGCAGCGCCCTGGGTCCGCGTCAGGCATGGAGCTAGGACCCTCGGGGGTCCCCGGAGGGGGGGAGGGGACAGGTATAACTGGCACCTGTGGGGTGGCCTCCAGGGAGTCGAGGGGACTCAGCCTTTCTCTCCGGTCACAGCCAAGGGCAATCGGGCTTCCCCTCGAATGCAGGGGCGAAGGTCGTGCTTTTCCGCGCGGCGCAGGGGGAAGCGGGGGTGGCCTCTCTGAATCGGGGGCGTGGCGCCTCGGGGAGCCTCTCTTGTTGCCTCTGAGAAGTCCAGGCCTCCTTTGACATCGCCAGGGGCTGCTGGGCTTCCCCTCGCCTCACGTCCAGGGAACTGGACTCGCTTGCCGATGGGGGTTCCTCGGGGACCTTTGGTCTTGCGGCCGGAACTGGCCCTTGGGGCCTCTTCTCGAACCTCAGGAGAGGCGAGAGTCCCGCTCTGGAGGTGCGAGGGAATGTAGGGATTGCGATGGCATTCAGGAAGGGGATTGGACCCCCCTTTCGAGAGGAGGGGCCGACGGCGACGGGGGGCCCCTCGCGAGCGGCCTCTGGAGACTCAGGGTTCCGCTCGCCTGTGGACACGGGTATCCCAGGGAACCTCTGGGGGCGCCTAGAGGGAGTCCAGCCTCCGTTGCAGCGCCAGAGAGAAGGCAGGACGGCTCTCGAGTCGCTGCAGATCCCAAGGGCCCCGTCTCGCAAGGAGGGGGGCCCGGGGGACGCCCTCGCGGTGTGGCGGGAAGCCCCGCTTTCTTGGCAGGTTGGCCCGGGGATCTCGGGGGACACCTGGAGTCGCCCGCAAGGAGTCAAGCCCCGTTCGGAGCCGGGACAGGTGCCGGGGCATGCTCTCCATGCCCTGCAAGGGAAAAGCGCCTCCTCCCTCTATGGGCGTGGCCTCACGGGGGTGTTCTCGACTTGCGGCGGTGCATTCTCGAGTTGCGGCGGGTACCCCGGCCCGTCTCCCCCGTTAAGCCCAGCGGGGTCCGCCATGGCCGCCTTTTTCGAGCCGGACAGGGGCCCGAGCAGCCTCGGATTCGCCCAGCGAGCGCCATGAGCGCCCTGGGTCCGCGACCAGGGCATGGAGCCTAGG
>JAGTYA010000328.1:0-30503 GCA_024291935.2 Okapia johnstoni | reverse complement strand
AGCTGGATATTCAGCGGTAGGGGCCATTGTGCCTAGGCCCCACCGCCCCGGTAGGGCTTCCCCAAGCCCGTGAACGTCAAGGCACCCTCCTCAGAGCTAATGGCCAATGTGTGCTCTGTAGCATAGAGCTCTGGATACTAGGCTTGGTCTGACTAGGAAACTGAGACATGGAGGCAAACCTATTGTTGTCCATTCATAACAGCAAACACATGTTTCGCCAGGGAAATTGGATAAGCACTCCCTTGGGCTACCTTTTATGACTCTAAGGAAGAGACCCTGCCAGGCTGTCTTTGGCTGAAAATCACAAGGGGCTGGAAAGTGCTACCTGGAAAGTCAGTGGAAGAGGCCACAGTGCCTAGGCCTCACCGCCCGGGTAGGGCTTCACCAAGCCAGGGAACCTCAAGGAACACTCCTCAGAGCTATTGCCCCATATGTGCTCTGTAGCAGAGAGCTCTAGATACAAGGTCTGTTCTGACTGGGAAACTCAGGCCCTGGGAGCAGACCCATTATTGTGGCTTCTTAACAGCCAAACACCTCTTGCACCAGGGAAGCCTGAATAAGCACTCCCTTGGGCTACCTTTTATGACTCTAAGGAAGAGACCCTGCCAGGCTGCCTTTGGCTGAAAATCACAAGGGGCTGGAAAGTGCTACCTGGAAAGTCAGTGGAAGAGATCACCGTGCCTAGGTGCCATCGCCGGGGGAGCGCTTCCCCAAGCCAGGGAACCTCAAGGAACACTCCTCAGAGGTATTGCCCCATGTGTGCTCTGTAGCAGAGGGCTCTGAGGGCTACTAGGTCTGTTTTGACTGGAACCCGAGGACCTCGGAACTGGCCCATGGCTGTGGATTCTTAACAGATAAACACCTCTTGTGTACCAGGGACGCTTGAATAAGCACTACCTTGGGCTACCTTTTATGACTCTAAGGAAGAGACCCTGCCAGGCTGCCTGTGGCTGAAAATCACAAGGGGTGGAATGTGCTACCTGAAAAGTCAGTGGAAGGGATCACAGTGCCTAGGCCCCACCGCCCAGTAGGGCTTCCCCAAGCCAGGGAATCTCACGGAACACTCCTCAGAGCTATTGCACCATGTGTGCTCTGTATTAGTGAGCTCTGGAGACTAGGTGTGTTCTGACTGGGAAACTGAGGCGCTGGAGCAGACCCTTTGTTGTGGCTACTTAACAGACAAACACTTCTTGCACCAGGGATGTCTGAATAAGCACTCCCTTGGGCTATATTTTATGACTCTAAGGAAGAGACCCTGCCAGGCTCCATTTGGTTGAAAAGCACAAGGGCCTGGAAAGTGCAAGCTGGAAAGTCAGTGGTAGGGGCCGTTGTGCCTAGGCCCCACCGCCCCGGTAGGGCTTCCCCAAGCCCGTGAATGTCAAGGCACCCTGCTCAGAGCTAATGCCTCATGTGTGCTCTGTAGCAGAGAGCTCTGGATACTAGGCTTGGTCTGACTAGGAAACTGAGGCCTGGAGGCAAACCCATTGTTGTCTCTTCATAACAGCAAACACCTGTTTCGCCAGGGAAGATTGGATAAGCACTCCCTTGGGCTACCTTTTATGACTCTAAGTAAGAGACCCTGCCAGGCTGTCTTTGGCTGAAAATCACAAGGGGCTGGAAAGTGCTACCTGGAAAGTCAGTGGAAGAGATCACAGTGCTTAGGTGCCAGCGCCGCGGAAGGACTTCCCCAAGCCAGGGAACCACAAGGAACACTCCTCCGAGCTATGGCCCCATGTGTGCTCTGTATCAGAGAGCTGTGGAGACTAGGTCTGTTCTGACTGGGAAACTGAGGCCCTGGGATCAGACCCATTGTTGTGGCTTCTTAACAGACAAACACCTCTTGCACCAGGGAAGCTTGAATAAGCACTCCCTTGGGCTACCTTTTATGACTCTAAGAAGAGACCCTGCCAGGCTGCCTTTGGCTGAAAATCACAAGGGGCTGGAAAGTGCTACCTGGAAAGTCAGTGGAAGAAGCCACTGCCTAGGCTCCACCAACCGAGTAGGGCTTCCCCAAGCCAGGGAACCTCAAGGAACACTCCTAAGTTCTATTGCCACATGTGTGCTCTGTAGCAGAGAGCTCTGGAGACTAGGTCTGTTCTGTCTGGGAATCTGAGGCCCTGGGAGCAGACCCATTGTTGTGGCTACTTAACAGACAAACAACTCTTGCACCAGAGAAGGTTGAATAAGCACTCCCTTGGTCTACCTTTTATGACTCTAAGAAGAGACCCTGCCAGGCTGCCTTTGGCTGAAAATCACAAGGGGCTGTAAAGTGCTACGTGGAAAGTCAGTGGAAGAAGCCACAGTGCCTAGGCCGCACCACACGGGTAGGGCTTCCCCAAGCCAGGGAATCTCAAGGAGCACTTCTCAGAGCTATTGCCCCCTGTGTGCTCTGTAGCAGAGAGCTCTGGAGACTAGGTCTGTTCTTACTGGGAAACTGAGACCCTGGGAGCAGAGCCATTGTTCTGGCGTCTTCACAGCCAAACAACTCTTGCACCAGGGAAGCCTGAATAAGCCGTCCTTTGGGCTACCTTTTTTGACTCTAAGGAAGAGACCCTGCAAGGCTGCATCTGGCTGAAAATCACAAGGGGCTGGGAAGTGATACCTGGAAAGTCAGTGAAAGAGGCCACAGTACCTAGGCTCCAAAGCCCAGGTAAGGCTTCGACAGTGCCCTGGAACGTGAAGGCTCCCTCCACAGCGCTTTTTTTTCCCATGTCTGCTCTGTAGCAGAGAGCTCTGGAGACTAGGTCTGTTCTGACTGGGAAACTGAGGCCCTGGGAGCAGAGCCATTGTTCTGGCGTCTTCACAGCCAAACACCCCTTGCACCAGGGAAGTCTGAATAAGCAGTCCCTTGGGCTACCTTTTTTGACTCTAAGGAAGAGAACCTGCAAGGCTGCATCTGGCTGAAAATCACAAGGGCCTGGAAAGTTCTACCTGGAAAGTCAGTGGAAGAGGCCACAGGGCCTAGGCCCTACTGCCCGTGTAGGGCTTCCTCAAGACAGGGAACCTCAAGGAACACTCTTCATAACTATTGACCGATGTGTGCTCTGTAACAGTGAGCTCTGGAGACTAGGTATGTTCTGACTGGGAAACTCAGGCCCTGAAGCAGATGCATTGTTGTGGCTTCTTAACAGACAAACACCTCTTGGACCAGGGAGGCCTGAATGAGCACTCCCTTGGGCTACCTTTTATGACTTTAAGGAAGAAACCCTGCCAGGCTGCCTTTGGCTGAAAATCACAAGGGGCTGGAAAGTGCTACCAGGAAAGTCAGTGGAAGAGGCCACAGTGCCTAGGCCCAACCGCCCGGGTAGGGGGCTTCCCCAAACCGGGGAACCTCAAGGAACACTCCTCAGAGCTATTGCCCCAGGTGTGCTCTGTAGAAGAGGGCTCTGGATACTACTAGGTCTGTTCTGACTGGAAACTGAGGACCTCGGAACTGACCCATTGCTATGGCTTTTTAACAGACAAACAGCTCTTGCAGCAGGGAAGCCTGAATAAGCACTCCTTTGGGCTACCTTTTATGAATCTAAGGAAGAGAACCAGCCAGGCTGCCTTTGGCTGAAAGTCACAAAGGGCTGGAAAGTGCGACCTGGAAAGTCAGTGGAAGAGGCCACAGTGCCTAAGCCCCACAGCCCGGGTAGGGCTTCCCCAAGCCGGGGAACCTCAAGGAACACTCCTCAGAGCTATTGCCCCATGTGTGCTCTGTAGCAGAGACCTCTGGAGACTAGGTCTGTTCTGACTGGGAAACTGAGGCGCTGGGGGCAGACCCATTGTTGTGGTTACTTAACAGACAAACACCTTTTGCACCAGGGAAGTCTGAATAAGCACTCCCTTGGGCTATCTTTTATGACTCTAAGGAAGAGACCCTGTCAGGCTCCATTTGGGTGAAAAAAGCACAAGGGGCTGGAAAGTGCTAGCTGGAAATTCAGTGGTAGGGGCCATTGTGCCTAGGCCCCACCGCCCCGGTAGGGCTTCCCCAAGCCCGTGAACGTCAAGGCACCCTCCTCAGAGCTAATGGCCCATGTGTGCTCTGTAGCATAGAGCTCTGGATACTAGGCTTGGTCTGACTAGGAAACTGAGACATGGAGGCAAACCTATTGTTGTCCATTCATAACAGCAAACACCTGTTTCGCCAGGGGAAATTGGATAAGCACTCCCCCTTGGGCTACCTTTTATGACTCTAAGGAAGAGAGCCTGCCAGGCTGTCTTTGGCTGAAAATCACAAGGGGCTGGAAAGTGCTACCTGGAAAGTCAGTGGAAGAGGCCACAGTGCCTAGGCCCCACCGCCCAGGTAGGGCTTCCCCAAGCCCGTGAACGTCAAGGCACCCTCCTCAGAGCTAATGCCCCATGTGTGCTCTGTAGCAGAGAGCTCTGGATACTAGGCCTGGTCTGACTAGGAAACTGAGGCCTGAAGGCAAACCCATTGTTGTTCCTTCATAACAGCAAACACCTGTTTTTCGCCAGGGAAGATTGGATAAGCACTCCCTTGGGCTACCTTTTATGACTCTAAGGAAGAGACCCTGCCAGGCTGCCTTTGGCTGAAAATCACAAGGGGCTGGAAAGTGCTACCTGGAAAGTCAGTGGAAGAAGCCACAGTGCCTAGGCCCCACCGCCCGGGTAGGGCTTCCCCAAGCAAGGGAACCTCAAGGAACACTCCTGAGAGCTATTGCCCCGTGTGTGCTCTGTAGCAGAGAGCTCTGGAGATTACTAAGGCTGTTCTGACTGGGAAACTGAGGCCCTGGGAGCAGACCCATTGCTGTGGCTTCTTAACAGACAAACACTTCTTCCACCAGGGAAGCTTGAATAAACACACTCCCTTGGGCTATCTTTTATGTCTCTAAGGAAGAGACCCTGCCAGGCTGCCTTTGGCTGAAAATCAGAAGTGACTGGAAAGTGCTACCTGGAAAGTCAGTGGAAGAGGACACAGTGCCTAGGCCCCACCGCCAGGTAGGGCTTCCCCCAGCCAGGGAACCTCAAGGAACACTCCTCAGAGCTATTGCCCCATATGTGCTCTGTAGCAGAGAGCTCTAGATACTAGGTCTGTTCTGACTGGGAAACTCAGGCCCTGGGAGCAGACCCATTATTGTGGTTTCTTAACAGCCAAACACCTCTTGCACCAGGGAAGCCTGAATAAGCACTCCCTTGGGCTACCTTTTATGACTCTAAGGAAGAGACCCTGCCAGGCTGTCTTTGGCTGAAAATCACAAGGGGCTGGAAAGTGCTACCTGGAAAGTCAGTGGAAGAGGCCACAGTGCCTAGGCACCACCGCCCGGGTAGGGCTTCCCCAAACCGGGGAACCTCAAGGAACACTCCTCAAGCTATTGCCCCATGTGTGCTCTGTATCAGAGAGCTGTGGAGTCTAGGTCTGTTCTGACTGGGAAATTGAGGCCCTGGGATCAGACCCATTGTTGTGGCTTCTTAACAGACAAACACCTCTTTCACCAGGGAAGCTTGAATAAGCACTCCCTTGGGCTACCTTTTATGCCTCTAAGAAGAGATCCTTCCAGGCTGCCTTTGGCTGAAAATCACAAGGGGCTGGAAAGTGCTACCTGGAAAGTCAGTGGAAGAAGCCACAGTGCCTAGGCCCCACCACCCGAGTAGGGCTTCCCCAAGCCAGGGAACCTCAAGGAACTCTTCTTAGATGTATTGCCACATGTGTGCTCTGTAGCAGAGAGGTCTGGAGACTAGGTCTGTTCTGACTGGGAAACTGAGGCGCTGGAGCAGACCCATTGTTGTGACTACTTAACAGACAAACACCTCTTGCACCAGGGATGTCTGAAATAAGGACTCCCTTGGACTATCTTTTTTTGACTGACTCTAAGGAAGAGACCCTGCCAGGCTCCATTTGGGTGAAAAAAGCACAAGGGGCTGGAAAGTGCTAGCTGGAAATTCAGCGGTAGGGGCCATTGTGCCTAGGCCCCACCGCCCGGGTAGGGCTTCCCCAAACCGGGGAACCTCAAGGAACACTCCTCAGAGCTATTGCCCCAGGTGTGCTCTGTAGAAGAGGGCTCTGGATACTACTAGGTCTGTTCTGACTGGAAACTGAGGACCTCGGAACTGACCCATTGCTATGGCTTTTTAACAGACAAACAGCTCTTGCAGCAGGGAAGCCTGAATAAGCACTCCTTTGGGATACCTTTTATGAGTCTAAGGAAGAGAACCAGCCAGGCTGCCTTTGGCTGAAAGTCACAAAGGGCTGGAAAGTGCGACCTGGAAAGTCAGTGGAAGAGGCCACAGTGCCTAAGCCCCACCGCCCGGGTAGGGCTTCCCCAAGCCGGGGAACCTCAAGGAACACTCCTCAGAGCTATTGCCCCATGTGTGCTCTGTAGCAGAGACCTCTGGAGACTAGGTCTGTTCTGACTGGGAAACTGAGTCGTTGGGGGCAGACCCATTGTTGTGGTTACTTAACAGACAAACACATTTTGCACCAGGGAAGTCTGAATAAGCACTCCCTTGGGCTATCTTTTATGACTCTAAGGAAAAGACCCTGCCAGGCTCCATTTGGTTGAAAATCACTAGGGGCAGGAAAGTGCTAGCTGGAAAGTCAGTGGTAGGGCCATTGTGCCTAGGCCCCACCGCCCCGGTAGGGCTTCCCCAAGCCCGTGAACGTCAAGGCACCCTCCTCAGAGCTAATGCCCCATGTGTGCTCTGTAGCAGAGAGCTCTGGAGATTACTAAGGCTTTTCTGACTGGGAAACTGAGGTCCTGTAAGCAGACCCATTGCTGTGGCTTCTTAACAGACAAACACTTCTTCAACCAGGGAAGCTTGAATAAGCACTCTCTTGGGTTACCTTTTATGACTCTAAGGAAGAGACCCTGCCAGGCTGCCTTTGTCTGAAAATCAGAAGTGGCTGGAGAGTTCTACCAGGAAAGTCAGTGGAAGAGAACACAGTGCCTAGGCCCCACCGCCCAGATAGGGCTTCCCCAAGCCAGGCAACCTCAAGGAACACTCCTCAGAGCTATTGCCCCATATGTGCTCTGTAGCAAAGAGCTCTAGATACTAGGTCTGTTCTGACTGGGAAACTCAGGGCCTGGGAGCAGACCCATTATTGTGGCTTCTTAACAGCCAAACACCTCTTGCACCAGGGAAGCCTGAATAAGCACTCCCTTGGGCTACCTTTTATGACTCTAAGGAAGAGACCCTGCCAGGCTGTCTTTGGCTGAAAATCACAAGGGGCTGGAAAGTGCTACCTGGAAAGTCAGTGGAAGAGGACACAGTGCCTAGGCCCTACCCCCCGGGTAGGGCTTACCCAAGCCAGGGAACGTCAAGAAACACTCCTCAGAGCTATTGCTCCATGTGTGCTCTGTATCAGAGGGCTCTGGAGACTACTAGGTCTGTTCTGACTGGAAACTGAGGACCTCGGAACTGACCCATTGTCGTGCATTCTTAGCAGACAAACACCGCTTGCACCAGGGAAGCTTTAATAAGCACTCCCTTGGGCTACCTTTTATGACTCTAAGGAAGAGACCCTGACAGACTCTCTTTGGCTGAAAATCACAAGGGGCTGGAAAGTGCTACCTGGAAAGTCAGTGGAAGAGGCCACAGTGCCTAGGCCCCACCGCCCGGGTAGGGCTTCCACAAGCCAGGGAACCTCAAGGAACACTCCTCAGAGCTATTGACCCATGTGTGCTCTGTAGCAGAGGACTCTGGAGACTACTAGGTCTGTTCTGACTGGAAACTGAGGCCCTCGGAACAGACCCATTGCTGTGGCTTCTTAACAGACAAACACCTTTGCACCAGGGAAGCTTGAATAAGCACTCCCTTGGGCTACCTTTTATGGCTCTGAGGAAGAGACCCTGCCAGGCTGTCTTTGGCTGAAAATTACAAGGGGCTGGAAAGTGCTACCTGGAAAGTCAGTGGAAGAGTCAGTGGAAGAGGCCACTGTGCCTATGCCCCACCGCCCGGGTAGAGATTTCCCAAGCCAGGGAACATCAAGGAACACTCCTCAGAGCTATTTCCCCATGTGTGCTCTGTAGCAGCCAGCTCTGGAGACTACTAGGTCTGTTCTGACTGGGAAACTGAGGCCCTGGAAGCAGACACATTGTTGTGGCTTCTTAACAGACAAACACCTCTTACACCAGGGAAGCCTGAATAAGCACTCCTTTGGGCTACCTTGTATGACTCTAAGGAAGAGAATCTGCCAGGCTGCCTTTGGCTGAAAATCACAAGGGGCTTGAAAGTGCTACGTGGAAAGTCAGTGGAAGAGCCCACAGTGCCTAGGCCCCACCACCCTGGTAGGGCTTCCCCAAGCCGGGGAACCTCAAGGAACTCTTCTTAGATGTATTGCCACATGTGTGCTCTGTAGCAGAGAGAGAGTCTGGAGACTAGGTCTGTTCTGACTGGGAAACTGAGGCGCTGGAGCAGACCCATTGATGTGGCTACTTAACAGACAAACACCTCTTGCACCAGGGATGTCTGAATAAGGACTCCCTTGGGCTATCTTTTATGACTCTAAGGAAGAGACCCTGCCAGGCTCCATTTGGGTGAAAAGCACAAGGGGCTGGAAAGTGCTAGCTGGAAAGTCAGTGGTAGGGGCCTTTTTGCCTAGGCCCCACCGCCCCGGTAGGGCTTCCCCAAGACCGTGAACGTCAAGGCACCCTCCTCAGAGCTAATGCCACATGTGTGCTCTGTAGCAGAGAGCTCTGGATATTGGGCTTGGTCTGACTAGGAAACTGAGACATGGAGGCAAACCTATTGTTGTCCATTCATAACAGAAAACACCTGTTTCGCCAGGGAAATTGGATAAGCACTCCCTTTGGGCTACCTTTTATGACTCTAAGGAAGAGACCCTGCCAGGCTGTCTTTGGCTGATAATCACAAGGGGGGCTGGAAAGTGCTACCTGGAAAGTCAGTGGAAGAGGCCACAGTGCCTAGGTCCCCGCCGCCCGCGTAGGGCTTCCCCAAGCCAGGGAACATCAAGTAACACTCCTCAGAGTTATTGCCCCATGTGTGCTCCATAGCAGAGAGCTCTGGAGACTATTAGGTCTCTTCTGATTGGGAAACTGAGACCCTGGGAGCAGACCCATTGTTCTGCCTTCTTAACAGACAAACACCTCTTGCACCAGGGAAGCCTGAATAAGCACTCCCTTGGGCTACCTTTTATGACTCTAAGGAAGAGACCCTGCCAGGCTGCCTTTTTCCTGAAAATCACAAGGGGCTGGAAAGTGCTACCTGGAAAGTCAGTGGAAGAGGCCACAGTGCCTAGGCCGCACCGCCCGGGTAGGGCTTCCCCAAGCCAGGGAACCTCAAGGAACACTCCTCAGAGCTATTGCCCCATGTGTGCACTGTAGCAGAGAGGTCTGGAGACTAGGACTGTTCTGACGGGGGAAACTGAGGCCCTGGAAACAGACCCATTGTTGTGGCTTCTTAACAGACAAAAACCTCTTGTACCAGGGAAGCTTGAATAAGCACTCCCTTGGGTTACCTTTTATAAATGTAAGAAAGAGACCCTGCCAGGCTGCCTTTGGCTGAAAATCACAAGGGGCTGGAAAGTGCTACCTGGAAAGTCCGTGGAAGGGGCCACAGTGCCTAGGCCGCACCGACCGGGTAGGGCTTCCCCAAGCCAGGGAACCTCAAGGAACACTCCTCTGAGCTATTGCCCCATGTGTGCTCTGTAGCAGAGAGGTCTGGAGACTACTAGGTCTGTTCTGACTGGGAACATGAGGGCCTGGGAGCAGACCCATTCTTGTGGCTTCTTAACAGACAAACAGCTCTTGCACCAGGGAAGCTTGAATAAGCACTCCCTTGGGCTACCTTTTATGACTCTAAGTAAGAGAACGTGCCAGGTTGCCTTTAGTTGCAAATCACAAGGTGCTGGAAAGTGCTACCTGGAAAGTCAGTGGAAGAGGCCACAGTGCCTAGTGCCCCACCGCCCCACCGCCCGGGTAAGGCTTCCCCAAGCCCGTGAACGTCAAGGCAACCTCCTCAGAGCTAATGCCCCATGTGTGCTCTGTAGCAGAGAGCTCTGGATACTAGGCCTGGTCTGACTAGGAAACTGAGGCTGAAGGCAAACCCATTGTTGTCCCTTCATAACAGCAAACACCTGTTTCGCCAGGGAAGATTGGATAAGCACTCCCTTGGGCTACCTTTTATGACTCTAAGGAAGAGACCATGCCAGGCTGCCTTTGGCTGAAAATCACAAGGGGCTGGAAAGTGCTACCTGGAAAGTCAGTGGAAGAAGCCACAGTGCCTAGGCCCCACCGCCCGGGTAGGGCTTCCCCAAGCAAGGGAACCTCAAGAAACACTCCTGAGAGCTATTGCCCCGTGTGTGCTCTGTAGCAGAGAGCTCTGGAGATTACTACGGCTGTTCTGACTGGGAAACTGAGGCCCTGGGAGCAGACCCATTGTTGTGGCTTCTTAACAGACAAACACTTCTTCCACCAGGGAAGCTTGAATAAACACTCCCTTGGGCTATCTTTTATGTCTCTAAGGAAGAGACCCTGCCAGGCTGCCTTTGGCTGAAAATCAGAAGTGACTGGAAAGTGCTACCTGGAAAGTCAGTGGAAGAGGACACAGTGCCTAGGCCCCACCGCCCGGGTAGGGCTTCCCCAAGCCAGGGAACCTCAAGGAACACTCCTCAGAGCTATTGCCCCATATGTGCCCTGTAGCAGAGAGCTCTAGATACTAGGTCTGTTCTGACTGGGAAACTCAGGCCCTGGGAGCAGACCCATTATTGTGGCTTCTTAACAGCCAAACACCTCTGCAACCAGGGAAGCCTGAATAAGCACTCCCTTGGGCTACCTTTTATGACTTTAAGGAAGAGACCCTGCCAGGCTGGCTTTGGCTGAAAATCACAAGGGGCTGGAAAGTGCTACCTGGAAAGTCAGTGGAAGAGGCCACAGTGCCTAGGCCCCACCGCCCGGGTAGGGCTTCCCCAAGCCAGGGAACCTCAAGGAACACTCCTCAGAGCTATTGCCCCATGTGTGCTCTGTAGCAGAGAGCTCTGGAGACTAGGTCTGTTCTGACTGGGAAACTGAGGCCCTGGGAACAGACCCATTGTTGTGGCTTCTTAACAGACAAACACCTTTTTCCAGGGAAGCTTGAATAAGCACTCCCTTGGGCTACCTTTTATGGCTCTGAGGAAGAGACCCTGCCAGGCTGTCTTTGGCTGAAAATTACAAGGGGCTGGAAAGTGCTACCTGGAAAGTCAGTGGAAGAGGCCACAGTGCCTAGGCCCCACCGCCCGGGTAGGGCTTCTTTCCCAAGCCAGGGAACATCAAGGAACACTCCTCAGAGCTATTTCCCCATGTGTGCTCTGTAGCAGCCAGCTCTGGAGACTACTAGGTCTGTTCTGACTGGGAAACTGAGGCCCTGGGAAGCAGACACATTGTTGTGGCTTCTTAACAGACAAACACCTCTTACACCAGGGAAGCCTGAATAAGCACTCCTTTGGGCTACCTTTTATGACTCTAAGGAAGAGAATCTGCCAGGCTGCCTTTGGCTGAAAAAAATCAAGGGGCTGGAAAGTGCTACGTGGAAAGTCAGTGGAAGAGCCCACAGTGCCTAGGCCCCACCACCCCCCCCCCTTCCCCCCAGCCCGGGGAACCTCAAGGAACTCTTCTCAGATGTATTGCCCACATGTGTGCTCTGTAGCAGAGAGGTCTGGAGACTAGGTCTGTTCTGACTGGGAAACTGAGGCGCTGGAGCAGACCCATTGATGTGGCTACTTAACAGACAAACACCTCTTGCACCAGGGATGTCTGAATAAGGACTCCCTTGGGCTATCTTTTTATGGACTCTAAGGAAGAGACCCTGCCAGGCTCCATTTGGGTGAAAAGCACAAGGGGCTGGAAAGTGCTAGCTGGAAGTCAGTGGTAGGGGCCTTTTTGCCTAGGCCCCACCGCCCCGGTAGGGCTTCCCCAAGCCCGTGAACGTCAAGGCACCCTCCTCAGAGCAAATGCCCATGTGTGCTCTGTAGCAGAGAGCTCTGGATACTAGGCTTGGTCTGACTAGGAAACTGAGACATGGAGGCAAACCTATTGTTGTCCATTCATAACAGAAAAACACCTGTTTCGCCAGGGAAATTGGATAAGCACTCCCTTGGGCTACCTTTTATGACTCTAAGGAAGAGACCCTGCCAGGCTGTCTTTGGCTGATAATCACAAGGGGCTGGAAAGTGCTACCTGGAAAGTCAGTGGAAGAGGCCACAGTGCCTAGGTCCCCACGCCCGCGTAGGGCTTCCCCAAGCCAGGGAACATCAAGTAACACTCCTCAGAGTTATTGCCCCATGTGTGCTCCATAGCAGAGAGCTCTGGAGACTATTAGGTCTCTTCTGATTGGGAAACTGAGACCCTGGGAGCAGACCCATTGTTTCTGCCTTCTTAACAGACAAAAACACCTCTTGCACCAGGGAAGCCTGAATAAGCACTCCCTTGGGCTACCTTTTATGACTCTAAGGAAGAGACCCTGCCAGGCTGCCTTTTTCCTGAAAATCACAAGGGGCTGGAAAGTGCTACCTGGAAAGTCAGTGGAAGAGGCCACAGTGCCTAGGCCGCACCGCCCGGTAGGGCTTCCCCAAGCCAGGGAACCTCAAGGAACACTCCTCAGAGCTATTGCCCCATGTGTGCACTGTAGCAGAGAGGTCTGGAGACTAGGACTGTTCTGACGGGGAAACTGAGGCCCTGGAAACAGACCCATTGTTGTGGCTTCTTAACAGACAAAAAAAACTCTTGTACCAGGGAAGCTTGAATAAGCACTCCCTTGGGTTACCTTTTATAAATGTAAGAAAGAGACCCTGCCAGGCTGCCTTTGGCTGAAAATCACAAGGGGCTGGAAAGTGCTACCTGGAAAAGTCCGTGGAAGGGCCACAGTGCCTAGGCCGCACCGACCGGGTAGGGCTTCCCCAAGCCAGGGAACCTCAAGGAACACTCCTCTGAGCTATTGCCCCATGTGTGCTCTGTAGCAGAGAGGTCTGGAGACTACTAGGTCTGTTCTGACTGGGAACATGAGGGCCTGGGAGCAGACCCATTCTTGTGGCTTCTTAACAGACAAACAGCTCTTGCACCAGGGAAGCTTGAATAAGCACTCC
The DNA here is from genome assembly GCA_024291935.2 of Okapia johnstoni. NCBI lineage: Eukaryota > Metazoa > Chordata > Mammalia > Artiodactyla > Giraffidae > Okapia > Okapia johnstoni. The sequence continues at coordinate 17,479 of JAGTYA010000328.1, read as the reverse complement.
CTTGGGCTACCTTTTATGACTCTAAGTAAGAGAACGTGCCAGGTTGCCTTTAGTTGCAAATCACAAGGTGCTGGAAAGTGCTACCTGGAAAGTCAGTGGAAGAGGCCACAGTGCCTAGGCCCCACCGCCCGGGTAGGGCTTCCCCAAGCCCGTGAACGTCAAGGCACCCTCCTCAGAGCTAATGCCCCATGTGTGCTCTGTAGCAGAGAGCTCTGGATACTAGGCCTGGTCTGACTAGGAAACTGAGGCTGAAGGCAAACCCATTGTTGTGTCTTCATAACAGCAAACACCTGTTTTCGCCAGGGAAGATTGGATAAGCACTCCCTTGGGCTACCTTTTATGACTCTAAGGAAGAGACCATGCCAGGCTGCCTTTGGCTGAAAATCACAAGGGGCTGGAAAGTGCTACCTGGAAAGTCAGTGGAAGAAGCCACAGTGCCTAGGCCCCACCGCCCGGGTAGGGCTTCCCCAAGCAAGGGAACCTCAAGAAACACTCCTGAGAGCTATTGCCCCGTGTGTGCTCTGTAGCAGAGAGCTCTGGAGATTACTACGGCTGTTCTGACTGGGAAACTGAGGCCCTGGGAGCAGACCCATTGCTGTGGCTTCTTAACAGACAAACACTTCTTCCACCAGGGAAGCTTGAATAAACACTCCCTTGGGCTATCTTTTTTATGTCTCTAAGGAAGAGACCCTGCCAGGCTGCCTTTGGCTGAAAATCAGAAGTGACTGGAAAGTGCTACCTGGAAAGTCAGTGGAAGAGGACACACTGCCTAGGCCCCACCGCCCGGGTAGGGCTTCCCCAAGCCAGGGAACCTCAAGGAACACTCCTCAGAGCTATTGCCCCATATGTGCCCTGTAGCAGAGAGCTCTAGATACTAGGTCTGTTCTGACTGGGAAACTCAGGCCCTGGGAGCAGACCCATTATTGTGGCTTCTTAACAGCCAAACACCTCTTGCACCAGGGAAGCCTGAATAAGCACTCCCTTGGGCTACCTTTTATGACTCTAAGGAAGAGACCCTGCCAGGCTGGCTTTGGCTGAAAATCACAAGGGGCTGGAAAGTGCTACCTGGAAAGTCAGTGGAAGAGGCCACAGTGCCTAGGCCCCACCGCCCGGGTAGGGCTTCCCCAAACCGTGGAACCTCAAGGAACACTCCTCAGAGCTATTGCCCCATGTGTGCTCTGTATCAGAGAGCTGTGGAGACTAGGTCTGTTCTGACTGGGAAATTGAGGCCCTGGGATCAGACCCATTGTTGTGGCTTCTTAACAGACAAACACCTCTTTCACCAGGGAAGCTTGAATAAGCACTCCCTTGGGCTACCTTTTATGCCTCTAAGAAGAGAGATCTTCCAGGCTGCCTTTGGCTGAAAATCACAAGGGGCTGGAAAGTGCTACCTGGAAAGTCAGTGGAAGAAGCCACAGTGCCTAGGCCCCACCACCCGAGTAGGGGGCTTCCCCAAGCCAGGGAACCTCAAGGAACTCTTCTTAGATGTATTGCCACATGTGTGCTCTGTAGCAGAGAGGTCTGGAGACTAGGTCTGTTCTGACTGGGAAACTGAGGCGCTGGAGCAGACCCATTGTTGTGACTACTTAACAGACAAACACCTCTTGCACCAGGGATGTCTGAATAAGGACTCCCTTGGGCTATCTTTTATGACTCTAAGGAAGAGACCCTGCCAGGCTCCATTTGGGTGAAAAGCACAAGGGGCTGGAAAGTGCTAGCTGGAAATTCAGTGGTAGGGGCCATTGTGCCTAGGCCCCACCGCCCCGGTAGGGCTTCCCCAAGCCCGTGAACGTCAAGGCACCCTCCTCAGAGCTAATGGCCCATGTGTGCTCTGTAGCATAGAGCTCTGGATACTAGGCTTGGTCTGACTAGGAAACTGAGACATGGAGGCAAACCTATTGTTGTCCATTCATAACAGCAAACACCTGTTTCGCCAGGGAAATTGGATAAGCACTCCCTCCCTGGGCTACCTTTTATGACTCTAAGGAAGAGACCCTGCCAGGCTGTCTTTGGCTGAAAATCACAAGGGGCTGGAAAGTGCTACCTGGAAAGTCAGTGGAAGAGGCCACAGTGCCTAGGCCCCACCGCCCGGGTAGGGCTTCCCCAAGCCCGTGAACGTCAAGGCACCCTCCTCAGAGCTAATGCCCCATGTGTGCTCTGTAGCAGAGAGCTCTGGATACTAGGCCTGGTCTGACTAGGAAACTGAGGCCTGAAGGCAAACCCATTGTTGTTCCTTCATAACAGCAAACACCTGTTTCGCCAGGGAAGATTGGATAAGCACTCCCTTGGGCTACCTTTTATGACTCTAAGGAAGAGACCCTGCCAGGCTGCCTTTGGCTGAAAATCACAAGGGGCTGGAAAGTGCTACCTGGAAAGTCAGTGGAAGAAGCCACAGTGCCTAGGCCCCACCGCCCGGGTAGGGCTTCCCCAAGCAAGGGAACCTCAAGGAACACTCCTGAGAGCTATTGCCCCGTGTGTGCTCTGTAGCAGAGAGCTCTGGAGATTACTAAGGCTGTTCTGACTGGGAAACTGAGGCCCTGGGAGCAGACCCATTGCTGTGGCTTCTTAACAGACAAACACTTCTTCCACCAGGGAAGCTTGAATAAACACTCCCTTGGGCTATCTTTTATGTCTCTAAGGAAGAGACCCTGCCAGGCTGCCTTTGGCTGAAAATCAGAAGTGACTGGAAAGTGCTACCTGGAAAGTCAGTGGAAGAGGACACAGTGCCTAGGCCCCACCGCCCAGGTAGGGCTTCCCCAAGCCAGGGAACCTCAAGGAACACTCCTCAGAGCTATTGCCCCATATGTGCCCTGTAGCAGAGAGCTCTAGATACTAGGTCTGTTCTGACTGGGAAACTCAGGCCCTGGGAGCAGACCCATTATTGTGGCTTCTTAACAGCCAAACACCTCTTGCACCAGGGAAGCCTGAATAAGCACTCCCTTGGGCTACCTTTTATGACTCTAAGGAAGAGACCCTGCCAGGCTGTCTTTGGCTGAAAATCACAAGGGGCTGGAAAGTGCTACCTGGAAAGTCAGTGGAAGAGGCCACAGTGCCTAGGCCCCACCGCCCGCCCGGTAGGGCTTCCCCAAACCGGGGAACCTCAAGGAACACTCCTCAGAGCTATTGCCCCATGTGTGCTCTGTATCAGAGAGCTGTGGAGACTAGGTCTGTTCTGACTGGGAAATTGAGGCCCTGGGATCAGACCCATTGTTGTGGCTTCTTAACAGACAAACACCTCTTTCACCAGGAAGCTTGAATAAGCACTCCCTTGGGCTACCTTTTATGCCTCTAAGAAGAGATCCTTCCAGGCTGCCTTTGGCTGAAAATCACAAGGGGCTGGAAAGTGCTACCTGGAAAGTCAGTGGAAGAAGCCACAGTGCCTAGGCCCCACCACCCGAGTAGGGCTTCCCCAAGCCAGGGAACCTCAAGGAACTCTTCTTAGATGTATTGCCACATGTGTGCTCTGTAGCAGAGAGGTCTGGAGACTAGGTCTGTTCTGACTGGGAAAAACTGAGGCGCTGGAGCAGACCCATTGTTGTGACTACTTAACAGACAAACACCTCTTGCACCAGGGATGTCTGAATAAGGACTCCCTTGGGCTATCTTTTATGACTCTAAGGAAGAGACCCTGCCAGGCTCCATTTGGGTGAAAAGCACAAGGGGCTGGAAAGTGCTAGCTGGAAATTCAGCGGTAGGGGCCATTGTGCCTAGGCCCCACCGCCCCGGTAGGGCTTCCCCCCAAGCCGTGAACGTCAAGGCACCCTCCTCAGAGCTAATGGCCCATGTGTGCTCTGTAGCATAGAGCTCTGGATACTAGGCTTGGTCTGACTAGGAAACTGAGACATGGAGGCAAACCTATTGTTGTCCATTCATAACAGCAAACACCTGTTTCGCCAGGGAAATTGGATAAGCACTCCCTTGGGCTACCTTTTATGACTCTAAGGAAGAGACCCTGCCAGGCTGTCTTTGGCTGAAAATCACAAGGGGCTGGAAAGGGCTACCTGGAAAGTCAGTGGAAGAGGCCACAGTGCCTAGGCCCCACCGCCCGGGTAGGGCTTCCCCAGCCCCCGTGAACGTCAAGGCACCCTCCACAGAGCTAATGCCCCATGTGTGCTCTGTAGCAGAGAGCTCTGGATACTAGGCATGGTCTGACTAGGAAACTGAGGCCTGAAGGCAAAACCCATTGTTGTCCCTTCATAACAGCAAACACCTGTTTCGCCAGGGAAGATTGGATTGGATAGCACGCCCTTGGGCTACCTTTTATGACTCTAAGGAAGAGACCATGCCAGGCTGCCTTTGGCTGAAAATCACAAGGGGCTGGAAAGTGCTACCTGGAAAGTCAGTGGAAGAAGCCACAGTGCCTAGGCCCCACCGCCCGGGTAGGGCTTCCCCAAGCAAGGGAACCTCAAGGAACACTCCTGAGAGCTATTGCCCCGTGTGTGTGCTCTGTAGCAGAGAGCTCTGGAGATTACTAAGGCTGTTCTGACTGGGAAACTGAGGCCCTGGGAGCAGACCCATTGCTGTGGCTTCTTAACAGACAAACACTTCTTCCACCAGGGAAGCTTGAATAAAATACTCCCTTGGGCTATCTTTTATGTCTCTAAGGAAGAGACCCTGCCAGGCTGCCTTTGGCTGAAAATCAGAAGTGACTGGAAAGTGCTACCTGGAAAGTCAGTGGAAGAGGACACAGTGCCTAGGCCCCACCGCCCAGGTAGGGCTTCCCCAAGCCAGGGAACCTCAAGAACACTCCTCAGAGCTATTGCCCCATATGTGCCCTGTAGCAGAGAGCTCTAGATACTAGGTCTGTTCTGACTGGGAAACTCAGGCCCTGGGAGCAGACCCATTATTGTGGCTTCTTAACAGCCAAACACCTCTTGCACCAGGGAAGCCTGAATAAGCACTCCCTTGGTCTACCTTTTATGACTCTAAGGAAGAGACCCTGCCAGGTTGTCTTTGGCTGAAAATCACAAGGGGCTGGAAAGTGCTACCTGGAAATTCAGTGGAAGAGGCCACAGTGCCTAGGGCCCACCGCCCGGGTAGGGCTTCCCCAAGCTGAGGAACCTAAAGGAACACTCCTCAGAGCTATTGCCCCATTTGTCCTCTGTAGCAGAAAGCTCTGGAGACTACTAGGTCTGTTCTGACTGGGAAACTGAGACTCTGGGAGCAGACCCTTTCTTGTGCTTTCTTAACACACAAACACCTCTTGCACCAGGGAAGCTTGAATAAGCACTCCCTTGGGTTACCTTTTATGACTTTAAGGAAGAGACCCTGCCAGGCTGCCTTTGGCTGAAAAATCACAAGGGGCTGGAAAGTGCTACCTGGAAAGTCAGTGGAAGAGATCACAGTGCCTAGGTGCCATCGCCGGGGTAGCGCTTCCCCAAGCCAGGGAACCTCAAGGAACACTCCTCAGAGCTATTGCCCCATGTGTGTGTGTGCTCTGTAGCAGAGGGCTCTGAGGGCTACTAGGTCTGTTTTGACTGGAAACCGAGGACCTCGGAACTGGCCCATGGCTGGCCCATGGCTGTGGCTTCTTAACAGATAAACACCTCTTGTACCAGGGAAGCTTGAATAAGCACTACCTTGGGCTACCTTTTATGACTCTAAGGAAGAGACCCTGCCAGGCTGCCTGTGGCTGAAAATCACAAGGGGTGGAATGTGCTACCTGAAAAGTCAGTGGAAGGGATCACAGTGCCTAGGCCCCATCGCCCAGTAGGGATTCCCCAAGCCAGGGAATCTCACGGAACACTCCTCAGAGCTATTGCCCCATGTGTGCTCTGTAGTAGTGAGCTCTGGAGACTAGGTCTGTTCTGACTGGGAAACTGAGGCGCTGGAGCAGACCCTTTGTTGTGGCTACTTAACAGACAAACACTTCTTGCACCAGGGATGTCTGAATAAGCACTCCCTTGGGCTATATTTTATGACTCTAAGGAAGAGACCCTGCCAGGCTCCATTTGGTTGAAAAGCACAAGGGCCTGGAAAGTGCTAGCTGGAAAGTCAGTGGTAGGGGCCATAGTGCCTAGGCCCCACCGCCCCGGTAGGGCTTCCCCAAACCCGTGAACGTCAAGGCACCCTCCTCAGAGCTAATGCCCCATGTGTGCTCTGTAGCAGAGAGCTCTGGATACTAGGCTTGGTCTGACTAGGAAACTGAGGCCTGGAGGCAAACCCATTGTTGTCTCTTCATAACAGCAAAAACCTGTTTCGCCAGGGAAGATTGGATAAGCACTCCCTTGGGCTACCTTTTATGACTCTAAGGAAGAGACCCTGCCAGGCTGTCTTTGGCTGAAAATCACAAGGGGCTGGAAAGTGCTACCTGGAATGTCAGTGGAAGAGGCCAGAGTGTCTAGGCCCCACCGCCCGGGTAGGGCTTCCCCAAGCCAGGGAACATCAAGTAACACTCCTCAGAGCTATTGCCCCATGTGTGCTCTGTAGCAGAAAGCTCTGGAGACTACTAGGTCTGTTCTGACTGGGAAACTGAGACCCTGGGAGCAGACCCATTGTTGTGCCTTCTTAACAGAGAAACACCTCTTGCACCAGGGAAGCTTGAATAAGCACTCCCTTGGGTTACTTTTTATGACTCCAACGAAGAGACACTGCCAGGCTGCCTTTTTGCTGAAAATCACAAGGGGCTGGAAAGTGCTACCTGGAAAGTCAGTGGAAGAGATCACAGTGCTTAGGTGCCAGCGCCGCGGTAGGACTTCCCCAAGCCAGGGAACCTCAAGGAACACTCCTCAGAGCTATTGCCCCATGTGTGCTCTGTATCAGAGAGCTGTGGAGACTAGGTCTGTTCTGACTGGGAAACTGAGGCCCTGGGATCAGACCCATTGTTGTGGCTTCTTAACAGACAAACACCTCTTGGACCAGGGAAGCTTGAATAAGCACTCCCTTGGGCTACCTTTTATGACTCTAAGAAGAGACCCTGCCAGGCGGCCTTTGGCTGCTGAAAATCACAAGGGGCTGGAAAGTGCTACCTGGAAAGTCAGTGGAAGAAGCCACTGCCTAGGCTCCACCAACCGAGTAGGGATTCCCCAAGCCAGGGAACCTCAAGGAACACTCCTAAGTTCTATTGCCACATGTGTGCTCTGTAGCAGAGAGCTCTGGAGACTAGGTCTGTTCTGTCTTGGAATCTGAGGCCCTGGGAGCAGACCCATTGTTGTGGCTACTTAACAGACATACATCTCTTGCATCAGGGAAGGTTGAATAAGCACTCCCTTGGGCTACCTTTTATGACTCTAAGAAGAGACCCTGCCAGGCTGCCTTTGGCTGAAAATCACAAGGGGCTGTAAAGTGCTACGTGGAAAGTCAGTGGAAGAAGCCACAGTGCCTAGGCCGCACCACACGGGTAGGGCTTCCCCAAGCCAGGGAATCTCAAGGAACACTCCTCAGAGCTTTTGCCCCCTGTGTGCTCTGTAGCAGAGAGCTATGGAGACTAGGTCTGTTCTTACTGGGAAACTGAATCCCTGGGAGCAGAGCCATTGTTCTGGCGTCTTCACAGCCAAACACCTCTTGCACCAGGGAAGCCTGAGTAAGCAGTCCCTTGGACTACCATTTATGACTCTAAGGAAGAGACCCTACCAGGCTGCCTTTAACTGAAAATCACAAGCGGCTGGAAAGTGCTACCTGGAAAGTCAGTGGAAGAGGCCACAGTGCCTAGGCTCCACCGCCCGGGTAGGGCTTCCCCAAGCCAGGGAACCTCAAGGAACACTCCTCAGAGCAATTGCTGCGTGTGTGCTCGATAGCAGAGAGCTCCGGAGACTAGGTCTGTTCTGACTCTAAAACTGACTGAGGGCCTGGGAGCAGACCTATTGTTGTGGCTTCTTAACAAACAACTCTTGTACCAGGGAAACCTGAATAAGCACTCCCTTGGGCTACCTTTTATGATTCTAAGGAAGAGACACTGCCAGGCTGCAATTGGCTGAAAATCACAAGGGCCTGAAAGTTCTACCTAGAAAGTCAGTGGAAGAGGCCACAGTGCCTAGGCCCCACCGCCCGGTTAGGGCTTCCCCAAGCCAGGGAACCTCAAGGAACACTCCTCAGAGCTATTGCCCCATGTGTGCTCTGTAGCAGAGAGCTCTGGAGACTAGGTCTGTTCTGACGGGGAAACTCAGGCCCTGGGAGCAGACCCATTGTTGTGACTTCTTAACAGACAAACACCTCTTGTACCAGGGAAGCCTGAATAAGCACTCCCTTGGGCTACGTTTTATGACTCTAAGGAACAGTCCCTGCCAGGCTGCCTTTGGCTGAAAATTACAAGGGGCTGGAAAGTGCTACCTGGAAAGTCAGTGGAACAGGCCACTGTGCCTAGGCCCCACCGCCCGGGTAGGGATTCCCCAAGCCGGGCAAACTCAAGGAACACTCCTCAGAGCTATTGCCCCGTGTGTGCTCTGTAGCAGAGAGCTCTGGAGACTACTAGGGCTGTTCTGACTAGGAAACTGAGTCCCTGGAAGCAGACCAATTGCTGTGGATTCTTAACGGACAAACACCTCTTGTACCAGGGAAGCCTGAATAAGCACTCCCTTGGGCTACCTTTTATGACTCTAAGGAAGAGACCCTGCCAGGCTGCCTTTAGCTGAAAATCACAAGGGGCTGGAAAGTACTACCTGGAAAGTCCGTGGAAGAGGCCACAGTGCCTAGGCCCTACTGCCCGTGTAGAGCTTCCTCAAGACAGGGAACCTCAAGGAACACTCTTCATAGCTATTGACCGATGTGTGCTCTGTAACAGTGAGCTCTGGAGACTAGGTATGTTCTGACTGGGAAACTCAGGCCCTGAAGCAGACGCATTGTTGTGGCTTCTTAACAGACAAACACCTCTTGGACCAGGGAGGCCTGAATAAGCACTCCCTTGGGCTAACTTTTATGACTCTAAGGAAGAGAATCTGCCAGGCTGCCTTTGGCTGAAAATCACAAGGGGCTTGAAAGTGCTACCTGGAAAGTCAGTGGAAGAGCCCACAGTGCCTAGGCCCCACCGCCCGGGTAGGGCTTCCCCAAACCGGGGAACCTCAAGGAACACTCCTCAGAGCTATTGCCCCATGTGTGCTCTGTAGCAGAGAGCTCTGGAGACTAGGTCTGTTCTGACTGGGAAACTGAGGGACCTGGGAGCAGACCCATTGTTGTGGCTTCTTAACAGACAAACACTTCTTGCACCAGGGAAGCCTGAATAAGCACTCCCTTGGGCTACTTTTTTGACTCTAAGGAAGAGACCCTGCCAGGCTGCATTTGGCTGAAAAGCACAAGGGGCTGGAAAGTGCTACCTGGAAAGTCAGTGGTAGAGAGCCACAGTGCCTAGGTCCACCACCCCCCCCGGTAGGGCTTCCCCAAGCCCGGGAACGTCAAGGAACCCTCCTCAGAGCTAATGCCCCATGTGTGCTCTGTAGCAGAGAGCTCTGGAGACTAGGTCTGTTCTGACTGGGAAACTGAGGCCTGGGAGCAGACCCATTGTTGTGGTTTCTTAACAGCAAAACACCTTTTTGCACCAGGGAAGTTTGAATAAACACTCCCTTGGGCTACCTTTTATGACTCTAAGGAAGAGACCCTGCCAGGCTGCCTTTGGCTGAAAATCACAAGGGGCTGGAAAGTGTTACCTGGAAAGTCAGTGGAAGAGAGGCCACAGTGCCTAGGCACCACCGCCCGGGTAGGGCTTCCCCAAGCCAGGGAACCTCAAGGAACACTCCTCAGAGCTATTGCCCCATGTATGCTCTGTATCAGAGAGCTGTGGAGACTAGGTCTGTTCTGACTGGGAAATTGAGGCCCTGGGATCAGACCCATTGTTGTGGCTTCTTAACAGACAAAACACCTCTTTCACCAGGGAAGCTTGAATAAGCACTCCCTTGGGCTACCTTTTATAACTCTAAGAAGAGACCCTTCCAGGCTGCCTTTGGCTGAAAATCACAAGGGGCTGGAAAGTGCTACCTGGAAAGTCAGTGGAAGAAGCCACAGTGTGCCTAGCCCCCCACCCGAGTAGGGCTTCCCCATGCCAGGGAACCTCAAGGAACTCTTCTTAGATGTATTGCCACATGTGTGCTCTGTAGCAGAGAGGTCTGGAGACCAGGTCTGTTCTGACTGGGAAACTGAGGCGCTGGAGCAGACCCATTGTTGTGGCTACTTAACAGACAAACACCTCTTGCACCAGGGAGGTCTGAATAAGGACTCCCTTGGGCTATCTTTTTATGACTCTAAGGAAGAGACCCTGCCAGGCTCCATTTGGGTGAAAATCACAAGGGGCTGGGAAGTGATACCTGGAAAGTCAGTGAAAGAGGCCACAGTGCCTAGGCTCCAAAGCCCAAATAAGGCTTCAACAGTGCCCTGGAACTTGAAGGCACCCTCCAAAGCGCTTTTTCCCCATATCTGCTCTGTAGCATAGTGCTCTGGAGACTAGGTCTGTTCTGACTGGGAAACTGAGGCCCTGGCAGCAGAGCCATTGTTCTGGCGTCTTCACAGCCAAACACACCCTCTTGCACCAGGGAAGACTGAATAAGCAGTCCCTTGGGCTCCCTGTTTTGACTCTAAGGAAGAGACCCTGCAAGGCTGCATCTGGCTGAAAATCACAAGGGGCTGGGAAGTGATACCTGGAAAGTCAGTGAAAGAGGCCACAGTGCCTAGGCTCCAAAGCCCAGGTAAGGCTTCGACAGTGCCCTGGAACGTGAAGGCACCCTCCACAGCGCTTTTTCTCCATGTCTGCTCTGTAGCAGAGAGCTCTGGAGACTAGGTCTGTTCTGACTGGGAAACTGAGGCCCTGGGAGCAGAGTCATTGTTCTGGCGTCTTCACAGCCAAACACCTCTTGCACCAGGGAAGACTGAATAAGCAGTCCCTTGGGCTACCTTTTTTGACTCTAAGGAAGAGACCCTGCAAGGCTGCATCTGGCTGAAAATCACAAGGGGCTGGGAAGTGATACCTGGAAAGTCAGTGAAAGGGGCCACAGTGCCTCGGCTCCAAAGCCCACGTGAGGCTACCCCAAGGCAGGGAGCCTCAAGGAACCCTCCTCAGAGCTATTTCTCCATGTCTGCTCTGTAGCAGCAGAGAGCTCTGGAGACTAGGTCTGTTCTGACTGGGAAACTGAGGCCCTGGGAGCAGAGTCATTGTTTGGCGTCTTCACAGCCAAACACCTCTTGCACCAGGGAAGACTGAATAAGCAGTCCCTTGGGCTACCTTTTTTGACTCTAAGGAAGAGACCCTGCAAGGCTGCATCTGGCTGAAAATCACAAGGGGCTGGGAAGTGATACCTGGAAAGTCAGTGAAAGAGGCCACAGTGCCTAGGCTCCAAAGCCGACGTGAGGCTTCGACAGTGCCCTGGAACGTGAAGGCACCCTCCACAGCGCTTTTTCCCCATGTCTGCTCTGTAGCAGAGAGCTCTGGAGACTAGGTCTGTTCTGACTGGGAAACTGAGGCCCTGGGAGCAGAGCCATTGTTCTGGCGTCTTCACAGCCAAACACCTCTTGCACCAGGGAAGACTGAATAAGCAGTCCCTTATGCTACCTTTTTTAACTCTAAGGAGGAGACCCTGCAAGCCTGCATCTCGCTGAAAATCACAAGGGGCTGGGAAGTGATATCTGGAAAGTCAGTGAAAGGGACCACAGTGCCTCGGCACCAAAGCCCACGTGAGGCTTCCCCACGGCAGGGAGCCTCAAGGAACCCTCCTCAGAGCTATTTCTCCATGTCTGCTCTGTAGCAGAGAGCTTTGGAGACTAGGTCTTTTCTTACTGGGAAACTGAGGCCCTGGGAGCAGAGCCATTGTTCTGGCGTCTTCACAGCCAAACACCTCTTGCACCAGGGAAGACAGAATAAGCAGTCCCTTGGGCTACCTTTTTTGACTCTAAGGAAGAGAACCTGCAAGGCTGCATCTGGCTGAAAATCACAAGGGGCTGGGAAGTGATACCTGGAAAGTCAGTGAAAGAGGCCACAGTGCCTAGGCTCCAAAGCCCAAGTAAGGCTTCAACAGTGCCCTGGAAGTTGAAGGCACTCTCCACAGCGCTTTTTCCCCATGTCTGCTCTGTAGTACAGAGCTCTGGAGACTAGGTCTGTTCTGACTGGGAAACTGAGGCCCTGGGAGCAGAGCCATTGTCCTGGCGTCTTCACAGCCAAACACCTCTTGTACCAGGGAAGACTGAATAAGCAGTCCCTTGGGCTCCCTTTTTTGACTCTAAGGAAGAGACCCTGCAAGGCTGCATCTGGCTGAAAATCACAAGGGGCTGGGAAGTGATACCTGGAAAGTCAGTGAACGAGGCCACAGTTCCTAGGCCCCAGCACCCAGGTAGGGCTTCCCCAAGGCAGGGAGCCTCAAAGAACCCTCCTCAGAGATATTTCCCCATGTCTGTTCTGTAGCAGAGAGCTCTGGAGACTAGGTCTGTTCTGACTGGAAAACTGAGGCCCTGGGAGCAGAGCCATTGTTCTGGCGTCTTCACAGCCAAACACCTCTTGCACCAGGGGAGACTGAATAAGCAGTCCCTTGTGCTACCTTTTTTGACTCTAAGGAAGAAACCCTGCAAGGCTGCATCTGGCTGAAAATCACAAGGGGCTGTGAAGTGATACCTGGAAAGTCAGTGAAAGAGGCCACAGTGCCAAGGCTCCAAAGCCCAGGTAAGGCTTCGACAGTGCCCTGGAACGTGAAGGCACCCTCCACGGCGCTTTTTCCCCATGTCTGCTCTGTAGCAGAGAGCTCTGGAGACTAGGTCTGTTCTGACTGGGAAACTGAGGCCCTGGGAGCAGAGTCTCGACAGTGCCCTGGAACCTCAAGGCACCCTCCACAGAGCTTTTTTCCCCATGTCTGCTCTGTAGCAGAGAGCTCTGGAGACTAGGTCTGTTCTGACTGGGAAACTGAGGCCCTGGGAGCAGAGCCATTGTTCTGGCGTCTTCACAGCCAAACACCTCTTGCACCAGGGAAGACTGAATAAGCAGTCCCTTGGGCTACCTTTTTTGACTCTAAGGAAGAGACCCTGCAAGGCTGCATCTGGCTGAAAAATCACAAGGGGCTGGGAAGTGATACCTGGAAAGTCAGTGAAAGAGGCCACAGTGCCTAGGCTCCAAAGCACCAGGTAAGGCTTCCCCAGTGCCCTGGAGCGTCAAGGCACCCTCCTCAGCGCTTTTTCCCCATGTCTGCTCTGTAGCAGAGAGCTCTGGAGACTAGGTCTGTTCTGACTGGGAAAACTGAGGCCCTGGGAGCAGAGCCATTGTTCTGGCGTCTTCACAGCCAAACACCTCTTGCACCAGGGAAGACTGAATAAGCAGTCCCTTGGGCTACCTTTTTTTGACTCTAAGGAAGAGACCCTGCAAGGCTGCATCTGGCTGAAAATCACAAGGGGCTGGGAAGTGATACCTGGAAAGTCAGTGAAAGAGGCCACAGTGCCTAGGCCCCAAAGCCCAGGTAGGGCTTCCCCAAGGCAGGAAGCCTCAAGGAACCCTCCTCAGAGCTATTTCCCCATGTCTGCTCTGTAGCAGAGAGCTCTGGAGACTAGGTCTGTTCTGACTGGGAAAAACTGAGGCCCTGGGAGCAGAGCCATTGTTCTGGCGTCTTCACAGCCAAACACCTCTTTGCACCAGGGAAGACTGAATAAGCAGTCCCTTGGGCTACCTTTTTTGACTCTAAGGAAGAGACCCTGCAAGGCTGCATCTGGCTGAAAATCACAAGGGGCTGGGAAGTGATACCTGGAAAGTCAGTGAAAGAGGCCACAGTGCCTAGGCTCAAAAGCCCAGGTAAGGCTTCGACAGTGCCCTGGAACGTGAAGGCACCCTCCACAGCGCTTTTTTCCCCCATGTCTGCTCTGTAGCAGAGAGCTCTGGAGACTAGGTCTGTTCTGACTGGGAAACTGAGGCCCTGGGAGCAGAGCCATTGTTCTGGCGTCTTCACAGCCAAACACCTCTTGCACCAGGGAAGACTGAATAAGCAGTCCCTTGGGCTACCCTTTTTTGACTCTAAGGAAGAGACCCTGCAAGGCTGCATCTGGCTGAAAATCACAAGGGGCTGGGAAGTGATACCTGGAAAGTCAGTGAAAGAGGCCACAGTGCCTAGGCTCCAAAGCCCCAGGTAAGGCTTCGACAGTGTGCCTGGAACGTGAAGGCAACCCTCCACAGAGCTATTTCCCCATGTCTGCTCTGTAGCAGAGAGCTCTGGAGACTAGGTCTGTTCTGACTGGGAAAACTGAGGCCCTGGGAGCAGAGCCATTGTTCTGGCGTCTTCACAGCCAAACACCTCTTGCACCAGGGAAGACTGAATAAGCAGTCCCTTGGGCTACCTTTTTTTTGACTCTAAGGAAGAGACCCTGCAAGGCTGCATCTGGCTGAAAATCACAAGGGGCTGGGAAGTGATACCTGGAAAGTCAGTGAAAGAGGCCACAGTGCCTAGGCTCCAAAGCCCAGGTAGGGCTTCGACAGTGCCCTGGAACGTGAAGGCACCCTCCACAGAGCTTTTTCCCCATGTCTGCTCTGTAGCAGAGAGCTCTGGAGACTAGGTCTGTTCTGACTGGGAAACTGAGGCCCTGGGAGCAGAGCCATTGTTCTGGCGTCTTCACAGCCAAACACCTCTTGCACCAGGGAAGACTGAATAAGCAGTCCCTTGGGCTACCTTTTTTGACTCTAAGGAAGAGACCCTGCAAGGCTGCATCTGGCTGAAAATCACAAGGGGCTGGGAAGTGATACCTGGAAAGTCAGTGAAAGAGGCCACAGTGCCTAGGCTCCAAAGCCCAGGGTAAGGCTTCCGACAGTGCCCTGGAACGTGAAGGCAAACCCTCCACAGCGCTTTTTCCCCATGTCTGCTCTGTAGCAGAGAGCTCTGGAGACTAGGTCTGTTCTGACTGGGAAACTGAGGCCCTGGGAGCAGAGCCATTGTTCTGGCGTCTTCACAGCCAAACACCTCTTGCACCAGGGAAGACTGAATAAGCAGTCCCTTGGGCTACCTTTTTTGACTCTAAGGAAGAGACCCCTGCAAGGCTGCATCTGGCTGAAAATCACAAGGGGCTGGGAAGTGATACCTGGAAAGTCAGTGAAAGAGGCCACAGTGCCTAGGCTCCAAAGCCCAGGTAGGGCTTCCCAAGGCAGGGAACGTCAAGGAACCCTCCTCAGAGCTTTTTTCCCCATGTCTGCTCTGTAGCAGAGAGCTCTGGAGACTAGGTCTGTTCTGACTGGGAAACTGAGGCCCTGGGAGCAGAGCCATTGTTCTGGCGTCTTCACAGCCAAACACCTCTTGCACCAGGGAAGACTGAATAAGCAGTCCCTTGGGCTACCTTTTTTGACTCTAAGGAAGAGACCCTGCAAGGCTGCATCTGGCTGAAAATCACAAGGGGCTGGGAAGTGATACCTGGAAAGTCAGTGAAAGAGGCCACAGTGCCTAGGCTCCAGCACCCCAGGTAGGGCTTCCCCAAGGCCCTGGAACGTCAAGGAACCCTCCACAGAGCTTTTTCCCCATGTCTGCTCTGTAGCAGAGAGCTCTGGAGACTAGGTCTGTTCTGACTGGGAAACTGAGGCCCTGGGAGCAGAGCCATTGTTCTGGCGTCTTCACAGCCAAACACCTCTTGCACCAGGGAAGACTGAATAAGCAGTCCCTTGGGCTACCTTTTTTGACTCTAAGGAAGAGACCCTGCAAGGCTGCATCTGGCTGAAAATCACAAGGGGCTGGGAAAGTGATACCTGGAAAGTCAGTGAAAGAGGCCACAGTGCCTAGGCTCCAAAGCCCAGGTAAGGCTTCGACAGTGCCCTGGAACGTGAAGGCACCCTCCACAGCGCTTTTTCCCCATGTCTGCTCTGTAGCAGAGAGCTCTGGAGACTAGGTCTGTTCTGACTGGGAAACTGAGGCCCTGGGAGCAGAGCCATTGTTCTGGCGTCTTCACAGCCAAACACCTCTTGCACCAGGGAAGACTGAATAAGCAGTCCCTTGGGCTACCTTTTTTGACTCTAAGGAAGAGACCCTGCAAGGCTGCATCTGGCTGAAAATCACAAGGGGCTGGGAAGTGATACCTGGAAAGTCAGTGAAAGAGGCCACAGTGCCTAGGCTCCAAAGCCCAGGTAAGGGCTTCGACAGTGCCCTGGAACGTGAAGGCACCCTCCTCAGCGCTTTTTCCCCATGTCTGCTCTGTAGCAGAGAGCTCTGGAGACTAGGTCTGTTCTGACTGGGAAACTGAGGCCCTGGGAGCAGAGCCATTGTTCTGGCGTCTTCACAGCCAAACACCTCTTGCACCAGGGAAGACTGAATAAGCAGTCCCTTGGGCTACCTTTTTTGACTCTAAGGAAGAGAATAAGCAGTCCCGTTGGGCTACCTTTTTTTGACTCTAAGCTGGAACCTCAAGGCACCCTCACACAGCGCTTTTTCCCCATGTCTGCTCTGTAGCAGAGAGCTCTGGAGACTAGGTCTGTTCTGACTGGGAAACTGAGGCCCTGGGAGCAGAGCCATTGTTCTGGCTGTCTTCACAGCCAAACACCTCTTGCACCACGGGAAGACTGAATAAGCAGTCCCTTGGGCTACCTTTTTTTGACTCTAAGGAAGAGACCCTGCAAGGCTGCATCTGGCTGAAAATCACAAGGGGCTGGGAAGTGATACCTGGAAAAGTCAGTGAAAGAGGCCACAGTGCCTAGGCTCCAAAGCAACCAGTGTAAGGCTTCCCAAGTGCAGGGAACCTGAAGGCTTCCTCCTCAGCGCTTTTTCCCCATGTCTGCTCTGTAGCAGAGAGCTCTGGAGACTAGGTCTGTTCTGACTGGGAAAACTGAGGCCCTGGGGAGCAGAGCATTGTTCTGGCGTCTTCACAGCCAAACACCTCTTGCACCAGGGATAGAACTGAATAAGCAGTCCCTTGGGCTACCTTTTTTGACTCTAAGGAAGAGACCCTGCAAGGCTGCATCTGGCTGAAAATCACAAGGGGCGCTGGGAAGTGATACCTGGAAAAGTCAGTGAAAGAGGCCACAGTGCCTAGGCTCCAAAGCCCAGGTAAGGGCTTCGACAGTGCCCTGGAACGTGAAGGCACCTTCCCACAGCGCTTTTTCCAAATGTCTGCTCTGTAGCAGAGAGCTCTGGAGACTAGGTCTGTTCTGACTGGAGAAACTGAGGCCCTGGGAGCAGAGCCATTGTTCTGGCGTCCTTCACAGCCAAACACCTCTTTCGCACCAGGGAAGACTGAAATAAGCAGTCCCTTGGGCTACCTTTTTTGACTCTAAAGGAAGAGAGACCTGCAAGGCTGCATCTGGCTGAAAAATCACAAGGGGCTGGGAAGTGATACCTGGAAAGTCAGTGAAAGAGGGCCACAGTGCCTAGGCCCCAAAGCACCAGGAGTAAGGCTTCCCCAGTGCAGGGAGCCTCAAGGAACCTTCCCTCAGAGCTATTTTTCCCCATGTCTGCTCTGTAGCAGAGAGCTCTGGAGACTAGGTCTGTTCTGACTGGGAAACTGAGGCCCTGGGAGCAGAGCCATTGTTTTGGCTCTTCACAGCCAAACACCTCTCGTGCACCAGGGAAGACTGAATAAGCAGTCCCTTGGGATACCTTTTTTTTTTTTGACTCTAAGGAAG
>JAGTYA010000327.1:0-30539 GCA_024291935.2 Okapia johnstoni | reverse complement strand
GGGAACGTCCAAGGCCCCCTCCTCAGAGCTATTGGCCCCATGTAGTGCTCTATAGCAGAGAGTTTTTTGAGACTAGGTCTTTTCTGACTGGGAGACTGTGGCCCTGGGAAGAGAACCATTGTTGGGGCTTCTGAACAGCCCAACAGTTACTCTTCGAGGGAGGATGGAAAAAGCAATACCTTGTGCTGCCTTTGCTACCTCCATGGAAGAGAGCCTGTCACGCTACCCTCGGGCTGAAAATCACATGGGGCTGAAAAGTGCTACCTGGGAAGTCCGTTGGTATGGTCCATAGTGATTAGGGCCCACCGCCCAGGTAAATTTTGTCAGTGCCCTGGAACGTGAAGGCACCCTCCACAGCGCTTTTTCCACATGACTGCTCAGTAGCAGAGAGCTCGGGAGACTAGGCCTGGTCTGACTGGGGAAATGAGGCCTGGAGGCAAACCCACTGTTGTGACTTCTTAACAGCCAAACACCTCTTGCACCAGAGAATATTGAATAAGCAGACCGTTGGGTTACCTTTTTTGACTCTAAGGAAGAGACCCTTCCAGGCTGCCTTTGCTGAAAATCACAAGGGGTTGGAAAATGCTACCTGGAAAGTCAGTGGTAGAGGCCAGAGTGCCTAGGCCCCACCGCCCCAAAGCCAGGGGAACCTCAAGGAGATATCCTCAGAGCTATTGCCCCATGTGTGCTCTGTAGCATAGAACTCTTGAGACAAGGTCTGTTCTGACGGGGAAACTGAGGCCCTTGGAGCAGACCCATTGGAGGGGCTTCAGAACATCCCAACAGTTGCTGTTCGAGGGAGGATGGAAAAAGCAATCCATTTTGCTGCCTTTGCTCCCTCCATGGAAGAGATCCTGCCACGCCACCCTCAGGCTGAAAATCACATGGGGCTAGGAACTGCTACCTGGGAAGTATGTTTGTAAGGGCCATAGGAATTAGGGCCCACCGCCCGGGTAAGGCTTCGACAGTGTCCTGAAACGTGAAGGCACCCTTCACAGCGCTTTTCCCACATGTCTGCTCTGTAGCAGAGCGCTCTGGTGACTAGGCCTGGTCTGACTAGGAAACTGAGGCCTGGAGGCAAACCCATTGTTGTGGCTTCTTAACAGACAAACACCCCTTGAACCAGGGTGGATTGAATAAGCACTACCTTGGGCTATCTTTTATGACTCTAAGGAAAAGACCCTGAAAAGCTGCTTTGGGGCTGAAAATCAAAAGGGGCTGGAAAGTGCTACCTGGAAAATCAGTGGTAGGGGCCATAGTGCTTAGCTCTCACAGCCCGGGTAGGGCTTCCCAAAGCCCAGGAATGTAAAGGCACCCTCCTCAGAACTATTACCCCATGTGTGCTCTGTAGCAGAGAGTTCTTGAGACTAGGTATGTTCTGTTATGACTGGTAGACTGAGGCCCTGGGGAACAGAACCAATGTTGGGGCTTCTGAACTGCCCAACACTTGCTGTTTGAGGGCGGATGGAAATAGCAATACCTTGGGCTGCCTTTGCTCCCTCCATGGAAGAGAGCCTGTCACGCTACCCTAGGGCTGAAAATCACCAGGGGCTGGGAAGTGCTACTTGGGAAGTCCGTTTGTAGGGTCCATAGCGATTAGGGCCCACCGCCGAGGTAAGGATATGTCAGTGCCCTGGAACGTGAAGGCACCCTCCACAGCGCTTTTTTTCCACATGTCTGCTCTGTAGCAGAGAGCTCTGGAGGGACTAGGCCTGGTCTGACTAGCAAACAGGCCTGGAGGCAAACCCATTGTTGTGGCATTTTAACAGCCAAACACCTGTTGCACCAGGGAAGATTGAAGAAGCACTCCCTTGGGCTACCTTTTATGACTCTAAGGAAGAGACCCTGCCAGGCTGCCTTTGGCTGAAAATCACAAGGGGCTGGAAAGTGCTACCTGGAAAGTCAGTGGTAGAGGCCACAGTGCCTAGGGCCCACCGCCCGGGTAGGGCTTCCCAAGCCAGGGAACCTCAAGGAACCCTCCTCAGAGCTATTGCCCCATGTGTGCTCTGTAGCACAGAGCTCTTGAGACAAGGTCTGTTCCAAGTGGGAAACTGAGGCCCTTGCAGCAGACCCATAGTAGGGTCTTCTGAACAGCACAACACTTGCTGTTCAAGGGAGGATGGAAAAAGCAATACCTTGTACTGCCTTTGCTCCCTCCATGGAAGAGATCCTGCCACGCCACACTCAGGCTGAAAATCACATGGGGCTAGGAAGTGCTACCTGGGAAGTATGTTTGTAGGGGCCATAGAAATTAGGGCCCACCGCCCGCGTAAGTCTTGGACAGTGCCCTGAAACGTGAAGGCACCCTTCACAGCGCTTTTCCCACATGTCTGCTCTGTAGCAGATAGCCCTGGAGACTAGGCCTGGTCTGACTTGGAAACTGAGGCCTGGAGGCAAACCCATTGTTGAGGCTTCTTAACAGACAAACACCTCTTGAACCAGGGTGGATTGAATAAGCACTTCCTTGGGCTACCTTTTATGACTCTAAGGAAGACGCCCTGCCAGGCTGCCTTTGGCTGAAAATCACAAGAGGCTGGGAAGTGCTACCTGGAAAGTCAGTGGAAGAAGCCACAATGCCTAGGCCCCTCCGCCCGGTTAGGGCTTCCCCAAGCCAGGGAACCTCAAGGAACAATCCTCAGAGCTATTAACCATGTGTGCTCTGTAACAGAGAGTTCTTGAGAGTAGGTCTGTTCTGACTCGGCAACTGAGGCCCTGGGAACAGACCCATTGTTGTGGATTCTTCACAGACAAACACCTCTTGCACCAGGGAAGTTTGAATAAGCACTCCCTTGGGCTACCTTTTATGACTCTAAGGAAGAGACACTGCCAGTCTTCCTTGGGGCTGAAAATCACAAGGCGCTGGAAAGTGCTAGCTGGAAGTCAGTGGTAGGGGCCATAGAGCCTAGGCCCCACCGCCCGGGTAGGGCTTACCCAGGGCCCGGGAATGTCAAGGCACCCTCTTCAGAGCTAATGCCCCATGTGTGCTCTGTAGCAGAGAGTTGTTAAGACTAGGTCTCTTCTGACTGGGGGACTGAGGCCCTGGGAAGAGAACCATTGTTGGGGCTTTTGAACAGCCCAACACTTGCTGTTCGAGGCATGATGGAAAAAGCAACACCTTGGGCTGCCGTTGCTCCCTCCATGGAAGAGATCCTGCCACGCCGCCCTCAGCCTGAAAATCACGTGTGGCTGGCAACTGCTACCTGGGAATTATGTTTGTAGCGGCCGTAGGAATTACGGCCCACCGCCCGGGTAAGGCTTCGACACTGCCCTGGAAAGTGAAGGCTCCCTCCACTGCATTTTTCAACATGTCTTCTCTGTAGCAGAGAGCTCAGGAGACTAGGGCTGGTCTGACTAGGAAACTGACGCCTGGAGGCAAAACCGTTGTTGTGGCTTCTTAACAGCCAAAAACCTGTTGTGTCAGGGAGGATTGAAGAAGCACTCGCTTGGGCTACCTTTCAGGACTCTAAGGAAGAGACCCTGCCAGGATGCTTTGGGGCTGAAAATCACAAGGGGCTGAAAAGTGCTACCTGGAAAGTCAGTGGAAGAGGCCACAGTGCCTAGGCCCCAGCGCCCGGGTAGGGATTCCCCAAGCCAGGGAACCTCAAGGAACACTCCTCAGAGCTATTGCACCATGTGTACTCTGTAGCAGAGAGCTCTGGAGACTAGGCCTGGTCTGAATGGGAAACTGAGGCCTCGAGGCAAACCCATTGTTGTGGTGTCTTAACAGCCAAACACCTCTTGCACCTGGAAAGAATGAATAAGCACTCCCTTGGGCTACCTTTTATGACTCTAAGGAAGAGACCCTGAAACGCTGCTTTGGGGCTGAAAATCACAAGTGGCTGGGAAGTTCTAACTGGAAAGTCAGTTGTAGGGGCCATAGTGCCTAGGTCCCAAAGCCCAGGTAAGGCTTCGACAGTGCCCTGGAACGTGAAGGCACCCTCCACTGTGCTTTTTCCACATATCTGCTCTTTAGCAGAGAGATCTGGAGACCAGGCCTTTTCTGAATAGGAAACTGAGGCCTGGAGGCAAACCCATTGTTGTGGTGTCTTAACAGCCAAACACCTCTTGCACCAGGGAAGATTGAATAAGCACTCCCTTGGGCTACCTTTTATGACTCTAAGGAAGAGACCCTGAAACGCTGCTTTGGGGCTGAAAATCACAAGGGGCTGGGAAGTGCTACCTGGAAAGTCAGGTGTAGGGGCCATAGTGCCTAGGTCCCAAAGCCCAGGTAAGGCTTCGACAGTGACCTGGAACGTGAAGGCATCCTCCACAGTGATTTTTCCACATGTTTGCTCTGTAGCAGGGAGCTCTGGAGACAAGGCCTGGTCTGACTGGGAAAACTGAGGCCTCGAGGCAAACCCATTGTTGTGGAGTCTTAATAGCCAAACTCCTCTTGCACCTGGGAAGATTGAATAAGCACTCCCTTGGGCTACCTTTTATGGCTCTAAGGAAGAGACCCTGCCAGGCTGCCTTTGGCTGAAAATCACAAGGGGCTGGAAAGTGCTACCTGGAAAGTCAGTGGAAGAGGCCACAGTGCCTAGGCCCCACCGCCCGGGTAGGGCTTCCCCAAGCCAGGGAACGTCAAGGAACACTCCTCAGAGCTATTGCCCCATGTGTGCTCTGTAGCAGAGAGCTCTTGAGACTAGGTCTGTTCTGACTGGGAAACTGAGGCCCTGGGAACAGACCGATTGTTGTGACATCTTCACAGACAAATACCTCTTGCACCAGGGAAGATTGAATAAGCACTCCCTTGGGCTACCTTTTATGACTCTAAAAAAGAGACCCTGAAACTCTGCTTTGGGGCTGAAAATGAAAAGGGGCTGGGAAGTGCTACCTGGAAAGTCAATTGTAGGGGCCATAGTGCCTCGGTCCCAAAGCCCAGGTAAGGCTTCGACAGTGCCCTGGATCGTGAAGGCACCCTCCACAGAGCTTTTTCCACATGTCTGCTCTGTAGCAGAGAGCTCTTGAGACTAGGCCTGGTCTGACTGGGAAACTGAGTCCCTGGGAACAGAGCGATTGTTGTGACATCTTCACAGACAAATACCTCTTGCACCAGGGAAGACTGAATAAGCACTCCCTTGGGCTACCTTTTTTGACTCTAAGGAAGACACCCTGCCAGGCTGCCTTTGCCTGAAAATCACAATGGGCGGGAAAGTGCTACCTGGAAAGTCAGTTGTAGGGTCCATAGTGCCTAGTCCCCACCGCCTGGGTAGAGCTTCGACAGGGGCGCGGGAATGTCAAGGCACCCTCCTCAGAGCTAAAGCCCCATGTGTACTCTGTAGTAGAGAGCTCATGAGACTAGGTCTGGTCTAACTGGGAAACGAGGCCTTGGGAACAAAATCATTGTAAGGGCTTCTGAACAGTCCAAAACTTGCTGTTCGCGGGGGGATTGAAAAAGCAATAACTTGGGCGGCCTTTGCTCCCTCCATGGAAGAGAGCCTGCGAAACCGCCCTCGGGCTGAAAATCACATGGGGCTGGGAATTTTACCTGGGATGTGTGTTTGTAGGGGCCATAGAGAGTAGGACTCTCTGCCAAGGTAAGGCTTAGAAAGTGCCCTGGATCGTGAAGGCACCGTCCACTGAACATTTTCCACATATCTGCTCTGAGGCAGAGAGCTCTGGAGACTAGTCCTGGTCTGACTAGTAAATTGAGGCCTGGAGGCAAATCCATTGTTGTGGATTCTTAACAGCCAAACACCTGTTGCACCAGGGAAGATTGAATAAGCACTCCCTTGGGCTGCATTTACTCCCTCCAAAGAAGACAGCCTGCTAGATCGCATTTGACCTGAAAATCACGTTGGACTGGGAAGTGCTAGCTGGGAAGTCAGTTTTCAGCGGCTGGAGTGCCTAGTCCCACTTCCAGGGTAGGGCTTTCCCAGTGACCGGGAACGTCAAGGCAGCCTCCACACCACTGGTTCCCCAAGTGTGCTCTGTAGCAGAGAGCTCACGTGACTAGGCCTGGTCTGACTTGGGAAGTCAAGCCCTGGAACAGCCCCAGTGTTTTGGTGTCTGAAGAGCTTCTCTCTTGCCCCGCGAGGGAAGCCTGAAAACGACTCTCTGGGGCTGCCTTTCCTCCCTGCAAGGAAGAGAGCCTGCCGAGCCTGCACCAGGTGCAGGTGCTATCTGGCTGGGAAGTGCTAGCTGGGAAGTCAGTTTTTAGCAGCCAGAGCTCCTAGGCGCCACTTCCCGGGTAGGGCTTTCCCAGTGCCAGGGAACATCAAGGCACTCTCCACAACTTTGTTTCCCAATGTGTGCTCTGTAGCAGAGAGCTGCGAGATTAGGCCTGGTCTGACTAGGAAACTGAGTCTCTGGAATC
This sequence comes from Okapia johnstoni, assembly GCA_024291935.2. Classification (NCBI taxonomy): domain Eukaryota; kingdom Metazoa; phylum Chordata; class Mammalia; order Artiodactyla; family Giraffidae; genus Okapia; species Okapia johnstoni. Next base: position 24,223 of record JAGTYA010000327.1, on the reverse strand, counting down.
AGCCCCATTTTATGGCTTCTGAACAGCCCCACACTTGCTGTGCGAAGGAGGATTGAATCAGCAATCCGTTGGGCTGCCTTTTCTCCCTCCAAGTAAGACGGCCTGCTAGGCCGCATTCGGGCTCAAAATCACATTGTACGGGGATGTGCTAGCTGGGAAGTTAGTTTTCAGCGGCTGGAGCACCTAGGCCCCACTTCCCGGGTAGGGCTTCCCCAGTGCCCGGGAACATCAAGGCACTCTCCACACCGTTGTTTCACAATGTGTGCTCTGCAGCAGAGATCTCGCGAGACTAGACCTGGACTGACTAGGAAACTGAGGTCCTGGGAGGAACCCTTGGTTGTGGCTTCTGAAGAGCCCAACACTTGATGCGGGAATGCGGATTGAATCAGCACTCCCTTCGACTGCATTTGCTCCCTCCAAAGAAGACAGCCGGCTAGGCCGCATTTGACCTGAAAATCACATTGGACTGGGAAGTGCTAGCTGGGAAGTCTGTTTTCAGTGGCTGTAGCGTCTAGTCCCCACTTCCAGGGTAGGGCTTTCCCACTGCCCGGGAACATCAAGTCAACCTCCACACCACTGTTTCCCCAAGTGTGCTCTGTAGCAGAGAGCTCGCGCGAATAGGCCTGGTCTGACTTGGGAAGTCAAGCCCTGGAGCAGCCCCAGTGTTTTGGTGTCTGAAGAGCTTCTCTGTTGGCCCGCGAGGGAAGCCTGAAAATGACTCTGTGGGGCTGTTTTTCCTCCCTGCAAGGAAGAGAGCCTGCCGAGCCTGCACCATGTGCAGGTGCCATCGGGCTGGAAAGTGCTAGCTGGGAAGTCAGTTGTTAGCGGCCAGAGCTCCCAGGCCCCACTTCCCGGGTAGGGCTTTCCCAGTCCCCGGGAACATCAAGGCACCCTCCACAACTTTGTTTCGCAATGTGTGCTCTGTAGCAGAGAGCTCGGGAGACTAGACCTGGTCTGACTAGAAAACTGAGGTCCTGGGATTATCCCTTGGTTTTGGCTTCTGAAAAGCCCAACACTTGATGCGGGAAGGGGAATTGAATCAGCACTTCCTTGGGCTGCATTTGCTCCCTCCAAAGAAGACAGACTGCTAGGCCGCATTTGACCTGAAAATCACATTGGACCGGGAAGTGCTAGCTGGGAAGCCAGTTTTCAGCAGCTGCAGAGCCTAGTTCCCACTTTCCGGGTAGGGCTATCCCAGTGCCCAGGAACGTCAAGGCACCCTCCACACCACTGTTTCTCCAAGTGTGCTCTGTAGCAGAGAGCTCGCGCAACTAGGCCTGGTCTGACTTGGGAAGTTAAGCTCTGGAACAGCCCCAGTGTTTTGGTGTCTGAAGAGCTTCACTCTTGCCCCACGAGGGAAGCCTGAAAACGACTTTGTGGGTCCGCCTTTTCTCCCTGCAAGGAAGAGAGCCTGCCGAGCCTGCACCAGGTTCAGGTGCCTTCGGGCTGGGAAGTGCTAGCTGGGAAGTCAGTTTTTAGCGGGCAGAGCTCCCAGGCCCCACTTCCCGGGTAGGGCTTCCCCAGTGCCCGGGAACGTCAAGGCACCCTCCACAACTTTGTTTCCCAATGTGTGCTCTGTAGCAGAGAGCTGCGAGATTAGGCCTGGTCTGACTAGGAAACTGAGTCTCTGGAATCAGACCCATTTTATGGCTTCTGAACAGCCCCACACTTGCTGTGCGAAGGAGGATTGAATCAGCAATCCGTTGGGCTGCCTTTTCTCCCTCCAAGTAAGACGGCCTGCTAGGCCGCATTCGGGCTCAAAATCACATTGTACGGGGATGTGCTAGCTGGGAAGTTAGTTTTCAGCGGCTGGAGCACCTAGGCCCCACTTCCCGGGTAGGGCTTCCCCAGTGCCCGGGAACATCAAGGCACTCTCCACACCGTTGTTTCCCAATGTGTGCTCTGCAGCAGAGATCTCGCGAGACTAGACCTGGACTGAGTAGGAAACTGAGGTCCTGGGAGGAACCCTTGGTTGTGGCTTCTGAAGAGCCCAACACTTGATGCGGGAATGCGGATTGAATCAGCACTCCCTTCGACTGCATTTGCTCCCTCCAAAGAAGACAGCCGGCTAGGCCGCATTTGACCTGAAAATCACATTGGACTGGGAAGTGCTAGCTGGGAAGTCTGTTTTCAGCGGCTGTAGCGTCTAGTCCCCACTTCCATGGTAGGGCTTTCCCAGTGCCCGGGAACATCAAGTCAACCTCCACACCATTGTTTCCTCAAGTGTGCTCTGTAGCAGAGAGCTCGCGCAAATAGGCCTGGTCTGACTTGTGAAGTCAAGCCCTGGAGCAGCCCCCGTGTTTTGGTGTCTGAAGAGCTTCTCTGTTGGCCCGCGAGGGAAGCCTGAAAACGACTCTGTGGGGCTGTTTTTCCTCCCTGCAAGGAAGAGAGCCTGCCGAGCCTGCACCATGTGCAGGTGCCATCGGGCTGGAAAGTGCTAGCTGGGAAGTCAGTTGTTAGCGGCCAGAGCTCCCAGGCCCCACTTCCCGGGTAGGGCTTCCCCAGTGCCCGGGAACATCAAGGCACTCTCCACACCGTTGTTTCCCAATGTGTGCTCTGCAGCAGAGATCTCGCGAGACTAGACCTGGACTGAGTAGGAAACTGAGGTCCTGGGAGGAACCCTTGGTTGTGGCTTCTGAAGAGCCCAACACTTGATGCGGGAATGCGGATTGAATCAGCACTCCCTTCGACTGCATTTGCTCCCTCCAAAGAAGACAGCCGGCTAGGCCGCATTTGACCTGAAAATCACATTGGACTGGGAAGTGCTAGCTGGGAAGTCAGTTTTCAGCGGCTGGAGTGCCTAGTTCCCACTTCCAGGGTAGGGCTTTCCCAGTGCCCGGGAACGTCAAGGCAGCCTCCACACCACTGTTTCCCCAAGTGTGCTCTGTAGCAGAGAGCTCGCGCAACTAGGCCTGGTCTGACTTGGGAAGTCAAGCCCTGGAACAGCCCCAGTGTTTTGGTGTCTGAAGAGCTTCTCTCTTGCCCCGCGAGGGAAGCCTGAAAACGACTCTGTGTGACTGTCTTTCCTCCCTGCAAGGAAGAGAGCCTGCCGAGCCTGCACCAGGTGCAGGTGCCATCGGGCTGGGAAGTGCTAGCTGGGAAGTCAGTTTTTAGCGGCCAGAGCTCCCAGGCCCCACTTCCCGGGTAGGGCTTTCCCTCTGCTGGGAACGGTAAGGCAGCCTCCACAGCTTTGTTTCCCAATATGTGCCCTGTAGCATAGAGCTTGCGAGACTAGGCCTGGTCTGACTAGGAAACTGAGTCTCTGGAATCAGACGCATTTTGTGGCTTGTGAACAGTGCCACACTTGCTTTGCGAAGGAGGATAGAATCAGCACTTTGTTGGGCTGCCTTTTCTCCCTCCAAGGAAGACGGCATCCTAGGTTGCATTCGGGCTGAAAATCACATTGAACGGGGAAGTGCTAGCTGGGAAGTCAGTTTTCAGTGGCTGGAGCGCCTAGGCACCTCTTCCCGGGTAGGGCTTCCCCAGTGCCCGGGAACGTCAAGGCAGCCTCCACACCGATGTTTCCCAATGTGTGCCCTTTATCAGAGGCCTTGCGAGACTAGGCCTGCTCTAAGTAGGAAACTGAGGTCCTGGGAGGAAGCCTTGGTTGTGGCTTCTCAATAGCCCAACACTTGATGTGGGAAGGCGGATTGAATCAGCACTCCCTTGGACTGCATTTGCTCCCTCCAAAGAAGACAGCCTGCTAGGCCGCATTTGACCTGAAATTCAGATTGAACTGGGAAGTTCTAGCTGAGAAGTCAGTTTTCATCGGCTGGAGCGCCTAGTCACCACTTCCAGGGTAGGGTTTTCCCAGTGCCCGGGAACGTCAAGGCAGCCTCCACACCACTGTTTCCCCAAGTGTGCTCTGTAGCAGAGATCCCGTGTGACTAGGCCTGGTCTTACTTGGGAAGTCAAGCCCTGGAGTAGCCCCAGTGTTTTGTTGTCTGAAGAGCTTCTCTCTTGCCCCGCGAGGGAAGCCTGAAAACGACTCTCTGGTGCTGCCTTTCCTCCCTGCACGGACGAGAGCCTGCCGAGCCTGCACAAGATGCAGGTGTCATTGGGTTGGGAAGTGCTAGCTGGGAAGTCAGTTTTAGGTGGCTCGAGTGCCTCGGCCCCACTTCCCGGGTAGGGCTTCCCCAGTGCCTGAGAACGTCAAGGCACCATCCACACTGTTGTTTCTCAATGTGTGCTCTGTAGCAGTGAGCTCTTGAGACTAAGTCTGTTTGAATGGAAAACTGAGGCCCTGGGAGCAGACCCATTGGCGTGGCTTCTTCACAGACAAACATCTCTTGCACCAGGGAAGATGGAATAAGCACTCCCTTGGGATACCTTTTATGACACTAAGGAAGAGAGCCTGAAATGCTGCTTTGGGGATGAAAATCACAGGGGGCTGGGAAGTGCTACCTGGAACGTCAGATGTAGCGGCCATAGTGCCTAAGTCCCAAAGTCCATGTAAGGCTTCGACAGTGCCCTGGAATGTGAAGGCACCCTCCACAGCACTTTTTCCGCATGTCTGCTCTGTAGCAGAGAGATCAGGAGACCAGGCCTGTTCTGACTCGGAAACAGAGGCCTGTAGGCAAAGCCACTGTTGTTTTGTCTTAACAGCCAAACACCTCTTGCACCTGGGAAGATTGAATAAGCACTCCCTTGGGCTACCTTTTATGACTCTAAGGAAGAGACCCTGCCAGGCTGCCTTTGGCTGAAAATCACAAGGGCCTGGAAAGTGCTACCTGGAAAGTCAGTGGAAGAGGCCACAGTGCCTAGGCCCCACCGCCCGGGTAGGGTTACTCCAAGCCAGGGAACCTCAAGGAACACTCCTCAGAGCTATTGCCCCATGTGTGCTCTGTAGCAGAGAGCTCTTGAGACTAGGTCTGTTCTGACTGTGAAACTGAGGCCCTGGGTGCAGACCCATTGTTGTGGCTTCTTCACAGACAAACACCTCTTTCACCAGGGAAGATTGAATAAGCAATCACTTGGGCTACCTTTTATGACCCTAAGTTAGAGACCCTGAAACGCTGCTTTGGCGCTGAAAATCAAAAGGGGCTGGGAAGTGCTACCTGGAAAGTCAGTTGTAGGGGCCATAGTGCCTACGTCCCAAAGCCCAGGTAAGGCTTCGAAAGTGCCCTGGAACGTCAAGGCACCCTCCACAGCACTTTCTCAACATATCTGCTCTGTATCAGAGAGCTCTGGAGACCAGGCCTGGTCTGACTGGGAAACAGAGGCCTGGAGGCAAACCCATTGTTGTGTTGTCTTAACAGCCAAACAACTCTTGCACATGGGAAAATTGAATAAGCACTCCCTTGGGCTACCTTTTATGACTCTAAGGAAGAGACCCTGCCAGGCTGCCTTTGGCTGAAAATCACAAGGGGATGGAAAGTGCTACCTGCAAAGTCAGAGGTAGAGGCCACAGTGCCTAGGCCTCAGCGCCCGGGTAGGGCTTCCCCAAGACAGGGAACATCAAGGAACACTCCTCAGAGCTATTGCCCCATGTGTGCTCTGTAGCAGAGAGCTCCTCAGTCTAGGTCTGTTCTGACTGCGAAAATGAGGCCCTGGGATCAGACCCATTGTAGTGGCTTCTTCACAGAAAAACACCTCTTGCACCAGGGAAGATTGAATAAGCACTCCCTTGGGCTACCTTTTATGACTCTAAGGAAGAGACCCTGAAACGCTGCTTTGGGGCTGAAAATCAAAAGGGGCTGCGAAGTGCTACCTGGAAAGTCAGTTGTAGGGGCCATAGTGCCTAGGTCCCAAGGCTCAGGTAAGGCTTCGACAGTGCCCTGGAACGTGAAGGCACCTTCCACAGCGCTTTTTCCACATGTCTGCTCTGTAGCAGAGAGCTCTGGAGACTAGGCCTGGTCTGAATGGGAAACTGAGGCCTAGAGGCAAACCCATTGTTGTGGCGACTTAACAGCCAAACACCTCTTGCACCAGGGAAGATTGAATAAGCATTCCCTTGGGCTACTTTTTATGACTCTAAGGAAGAGACCCTGAAACTCTGCTTTGGGGCTGAAAATCAAAAGGGGCTGGGAAGTGCTACCTGGAAAGTCAGTTGTAGGGGCGATAGTGCCTAGGTCCCAAAGGCCAGATAAGGCTTCAACAGAGCCCTGGAACGTGAAGGTACCCTCCACAGCGCTTTTTCCACATGTCTGCTCTGTATCAGAGAGCTCTGGAGACTAGGCCCGGTCTGAATGGGAAACTGAGCCCTGGGAGCAAACCCATTTTTTTTGGGCGTCTTAACAGCCAAACACCCTCTTGCACCAGGGAAGATTGAATAAGCACTCCCTTGGGCTACCTTTTATGACTCTAAGGAAGAGACCCTGCCATGCTGCCTTTGGCTGAAAATCACAAGGGGCTGGAAAGTGCTACCTGGGAAAGTCAGTGGAAGAGGCCACAGTGCCTAGGTCCCCAGCGCCCGGGTAGGGCTTCCCCAAGCCAGGGAACCTCAAGGAACACTCCTCAAGAGGTATTGCCCCATGTGTGCTCTGTAGCAGAGAGCTCTTGAGACTAGGTCTGTTCTGGCCTGGGAAACTGAGGCCCTGGGAGCAGACCCATTGTTGTGGCTTCTTCACAGACAAACTCCTCTTTCACCAGGGAAGATTGAGTAAGTACTCCCTTGGGCTACCTTTTACGACTCTAAGGAAGAGACCCTGAAACGCTGCTTTGAGGCTGAAACTCACAAGGGGCTGGGAAGTGCTACCTGAAATGTCAGTTGGAGAGGCCATAGTGCCTAGGTCCCAAAGCCCAGGTAAGGCTTCGACAGGGCCCTGGAACATGAAGGCACCGTCCACAGCGCTTTCTCCACATGTCTTCTCTGTAGCAGAGAGATCTGGTGAGCAGGCCTGGCCTGAATGGGAAACTGAGCCCTGGAGGCAAACCCATTGTTGTGGTGTCTTAACAGCCAAACACCTCTTGCACCTGGGAAGATTGAATAAGCACTCCCTTGGGCTACCTTTTATGACTCTAAGGAAGAGACCCTGCCAGGCTGCCTTTGGCTGAAAATCACAAGGGGCTGGAAAGTGCTACCTGGAAAGTCAGTGGAAGAGGCCACAGTGCCTAGGCCCCAGCCCCCGGGTAGGGCTTCCCCAAAACAGGGAACCTCAAGGAACACTCCTCAGAGCTATTGCCCCATGTGTGCTCTGTAGCACACAGCTCTGTAGATTAGGCCTGGTCTGAATGGGAAACTGAGCCCTGGGAGCAAACCCATTGTTGTGGCGTGTTAACAGCCAAACACCTCTTGCACCTGGGAAGATTGAATAAGCACTCCCTTGGGCTACCTTTTATGACTCTAAGGAAGAGGCCCTGCCACGCTGCTTTGGGGCTGAAAATCACAAGGGGCTGGGAAGTGCTACCTGGAAAGTCAGTTGTAGGGGCCATAGTGCCTAGGTCCCAAAGCCCAGGTAAGGCTTCGACAGTGCCCTGGAACGTGAAGGCACCCTCCACAGCGCTTTTTCCACATGTCTGCTCTGTAGCAGAGAGCTCTGGAGACTAGGCCTGGTCTGACTGGAAAACTGAGGCTGGAGGCAAACCCAATTTTGTGGAGACTTAACAGCCAAACACCTCTTGCACCTGGGAAGATTGAATAAGCACTCCCTTGGGCTACCTTTTATGACTCTAAGGAAGAGACCCTGCCTGGCTGCCTTTGGCTGAAAATCACAAGGGGCTGGAAAGTGCTACCTGGAAAGTCAGTGGAAGAGGCCACAGTGCCTAGGCCCCACTGCCCGGGTAGGGCTTCCCCAACCCAGGAAACCTCAAGGAACAGTCCTCAGAGCTATTGCCCCATGTGTGCTCTGTACCAAAGAGCTCTTCAGACTAGGTCTGTTCTGAATGGGAAACTGAGGCCCTGGGAGCAGACCGATTGTTGTGACTTCTTCACAGACAAATACCTCTTGCACCAGGGAAGATTGAATAAGCACTCCCTTGGGCTACCTTTTATGACTCTTAAGAAGAGACACCCTGCCAGGCTGCTTTGGGGGCTGAAAATCAAAAGGGCTGGGAAGTGCTACCTGGAAAGTCAGTTGTAGGGGCCATAGTGCCTAGGTCCCAAAGCCCAGGTAAGGCTTTGCAGTGCCCTGGATCGTGAAGGCCCCCTCCACAGCGCTTTTTTGCACATGTCTGCTCTGTAGCAGAGAGCTCTGGAGACTAGGCCTGGTCTGACTGGGAAACTGAGGCCTGGAGGAAAACCCATTTTTGTGGCTGTCTTAACAGCCAAACAACTCTTGCACCAGGGAAGATTGAATAAGCACTCCCTTGGGCTACTTTTTTTGACTCTAAGGAAGAGACCCTGCCAGGCTGCCTTTGGCTGAAAATCACAAGGGGCTGGAAAGTGCTACCTGGAAAGTCAGTGGAAGAGGCCACAGTGCCTAGGCCCCACCGCCCTGGTAGGGCTTCCCCAAGCCAGGGAACCTCAAGGAACACTCCTCAGAGCTATTGCCCCATGTGTGCTCTGTAGCAGAGAGCTCTTGAGACTAGGTCTGTTCTGAATGGGAAACTGAGGCCCTGGGACCAGATCCATTGTTGTGGCGTCTTCACAGCAAAACACTCTTGCACCAGGGAAGATTGAATAAGCATTCCCTTGGGCTACCTTTTATGACTCTAAGGAAGACACCCTGCCAGCCTGCATTTTGCTGAAAATCACAAAGGGCTGGAAAGTGCTACCTGGAAAGTCAGTTGTAGGGGCCATAGTGCCTAGGTCCCAAAGCCCAGGTAAGGCTTCGACAGTGCCCTGGAACGTGAAGGCACCCTCCACAGCACTTTTTTCACATGTCTGCTCTGTAGCAGAGAGCTCTGGAGACTAGGCCTGGTCTGAATGCGAAACTGAGGCCTGGAGGCAAACCCATTGTTGTTGCGTCTTAACAGCCAAACACCTCTTGCACCAGGGAAGATTGAATAAGCACTCCCTTGGGCTACCTTTTATGACTCTAAGGAAGAGACCCTGCCAGGCTGCCTTTGGCTGAAAATCACAAGGGGCTGGGAAGTGCTACCTGGAAAGGCAGTGGATGAGGCCACAGTGCCTAGGCCCCACCAACCTGGTAGCGCTTCCCCAAGACAGGGAACCTCAAGGAACACTCCTCAGAGACATTGCCCCATGTGTGCTCTGTAGCAGAGAGCTCTTGAGACTAGGTCTGTACTGACTGGGAAACTGAGGCCCTGGGATCAGACCCATTGTTGTGGCTTCTTCACAGGCTAACACTTCTTGCACCAGGGAAGATTGAATAAGCATTCCCTTCAGCTACCTTTTATGACTCTAAGGAAGACACCCTGCCAGGCTGCCTTTGGCTGAAATTCATAAGGGGCTGGATAGTGCTACCTGGAAAGTCAGTTGTAGGGGCCATAGTGCCTCGGTCCCAAAGCCCAGGTATGACTTCGACAGTACCATGGAAAGTGAAGTCACCCTCCACAGTGCTTTTTCCACATGTCTGCTCTATAGCAGAGAGCTCTGGAGACTAGACCTGGTCTGACTGGGAAACTGAGGACTGGAGGCAAACCCATTGTTGTGGAGTCTTAACAGCCAAACACTTCTTGTACCTGGGAAGATTGAATAAGCACTCCCTTGGGCTACCGTTTATGACTCTAAGGAAGAGACCCTGCCAGACTGCCTTTGGTTGAAACTCAAAAGGGGCTGGAAAGTGCTATCTGGAAAGTCAGTGGAAAAAGCCACAATACCTAGGCCCCACCGCCCGGGTAGGGCTTCCCCAAGCCAGCGAACCTCAGGGAACACTGCTCAGAGCTATTTCCCCATGTGTGCTCTGAAGCAGAGTGCTCTTGAGACTAAGTCTGTTCTGAATGGGAAACTGAGGCCCTGGGAGCAGACCCATTGTTGTGGCTTCTTCACAGACAAACACCTCTTGCACCAGGGAAGACTGAATAAGCACTCCCATGGGCTACTTTTTATGACTCTAAGGAAGACACCCTGCCAGGCTGCCAATGGCTGAAAATCACAAGGGGCTGGAAAGTGCTACCTGGAAAGTCAGTGGAAGAGGCCACAGTGCCTAGGCCCCAGCGCCCAGGTACTGCTTCCCCAATCCAGGGAACCTCAAGGATCCCTCCTTAGAGCTATTGCCCCATGTGTGCTCTGTAACAGAGAGCTCTTGAGACTAGGGTTGTTCTGACTGGGAAACTGAAGCCCTGGGAGCAGAACAATTAGAGTGGCTTCTGAACACCCCAACACTTGCTGTTCGAGGGAGGATGGAAAAAGCAATACCTTGTGCTGCCTTTGCTTCCTTCATGGAATAGAGACTGCCACGCCGCGCTCTGGCTGAAAATCACATAGGGCTGTGAATGATACCTGGGAAGTCAGTTTGTAGGGGCCATAGCGAGTAGGGCCGACCACACATTTAAGGCTTTGACAATGCCCTAGAAAGTGAAGGCACCCTCTACAGGGCTTTTTCCACATGTCTGCTATGTAGAAGTGAGCTCTGGAGACTAGGCCTGATCTGACCACGAAACTCAGGGCTGGAGGCCAACCCATTGTTGTGGCGTCTTAAGAGCCAAACACCTCTTGCACCAGGGAAGATTGAATAAGAACTCCCTTGGGCTACCTTTTATGACTCTAAGGAAGAGACCCTGCCAGGCTGCCTTTGGCTAAAAATCACAAGGGGTTGTAAAGTGCTACCTGGAAAGTCAGTAGAAGAGTCCACAGTGCCTAGGCCCCACCGCCCCGGTAGGGCTTCCCCAAGCCAGGGAACCTCAAGGAACACTCCTCAGAGCTATTGCCCCATGTGTGGTCTGTAGCAGAGAGCTCTTGAGACTAGGTCTGTTCTGACTGGGAAAGTAAGACCCTGGGAGCAGACTCATTGTTGTGGCTTCTTCACAGGCAAACACCTCTTGCACCAGGGAAGATTGAATAAGCACTCCTTTGGGCTACCTTTTATGACTCTAAGGAAGAGACCCTGAAACGCTGCTTTGGGGCTGAAAATCACAAGGGGCTGGAAAGTGCTACCTGGAAAGTCAGTGGAAGAAGCCACCGTGCCTAGGCCCCAGCGCCCGATTAGGGCTTCCCCAAGCCAGGGAACCTCTAGGAACACTCCTCAGAGCTATTGCCCCATGTGTGCTCTGTAGCAGAGAGCTCTTGAGACTAGGTCTGTTCTGACTGGGAAACCGAGGCCCTGGGAACAGACCCATTGTTGTGGCTTGTTAACAGACAAACAACTCTCTCACCAGGGAAGATTGAATAAGCACCCTTTGGGCTACCTTTTATGACTCTAAGGAAGAGACCCTGAAACGCTGCTTTGGGGCTGAAAATCAAAAGGGGCTTGGAAGTGCTACCTGGAAAGTTAGTTGTAGGGGCCATATTGCCTATGTCCCAAACCCAGGTAAGGCTTCGACAGTGCCCTGGAACGTGAAGGCACCCTCCAAAGCGCTTTCTCCACATGTCTGCTCTGTAGCAGAGAGCTCTGGAGACTAGGCCTGGTCTGACTGGCAAACTGAGGCCTGGAGGCAAACCCAATGTTGTGGCGTCTTAACAGCCAAACACCTCTTGCACCTGGGAAGATTGAATAAGCACTCCCTTGGGCTACCTTTTATGACTCTAAGGAAGACAGCCTGCCAGGCTGCCTTTGGCTGAAAATCACAAGGTGCTGGAAAGTGCTACCTGGAATGTCACTGGAAGAGGCCACAATGCCTAGCTCCCACTGCCCGGGTAGGGCTGCTCCAAGCCAGGGAACCCCAAAGAACATTCCTCAGAGCTATTGCCCCATGTGTGATCGGTAGCAGAGAGCTCTTGAGACTAGGTCTGTTCTGACTGGGAAACTGAGGCCCTGGGAGCAGACCTATTGGTGTGGCTTCTTCACAGACAAACACCTCTTGCACCAGGGAAGATGGAATAAGCACTCCATTGGGCCACCTTTTATGACTCTAAGGAAGAGATCCTGAAATGCTGCTTTGGGGCTGAAAATCACAAGGGGCTGGGAAGGGCTACCTTGAAAGTCATTTGTAGGGGCCATATTGCCTAGGTCCCAAAGCCAGGTAAGGCTTCGACAGTGCCCTGGAACGTGAAGGCACCCTCCACAGCGCTTTTTCCAGATGTCTGCTCTGTAGCAGAGAGCTCTGAAGACTAGGCCTGGTCTGACTGGGTAACTGAGGCCTGGAGTCAAACCCATTGTTGAGTGTCTTAACAGCCGAACACCTGTTGCACCTGGGAAGATTCAATAAGCACTCCCTTGGGCTACCTTTTATGACTCTAAGGAAGAGACCCTGCCAGTTTGCCTTTGGCTGAAAATCACAAGGGGCTGGAAAGTGCTACCTGGAAAGTCAGTGGAAGACGCCACAGTGCCTAGGCCCCAGAGCCCGTGTAGGGCTTCCCCAAGCCAGGGAACCTCAAGGAACACTCCTCAGGGCTACTGCCCCATGTGTACTCTGTAGCAGAGAGCTCTTGAGACTAGGTCTGTTCTTACTGGGAAACTGAAGCCCTGGGAACAGACACATTTTTGTGGCTTCTTCACAGACAAATACCTCTTGCACCAGGGAAGATTGATTAAGCACTCCTTGGGCTACCTTTTATGACTCTAAGGAAGAGACCATGAAACGCTGCTTTGGGGCTGAAAATCACAAGGGGCTGGGAAGTGGTACCTGGAAAGTCTGTTGGAGGGGCCATAGTTCCTAGGTCCCAAAGCCCAGGTAAGGTTTTGACAGTGCCCTGGAACGTGAAGGCATCTTCCACAGCACTTTTTCCACATGTCTGCTCTGTGGCAGAGAGCTCTGGAGAAAAGGCCTGGTCTGAATGGGAAACTGAGACCTGGAGGCAAACACATTGTTGTGGCCTCTTCACAGCCAAAATCTTCTTGGACCAGGGAAGACTGAATAAGCACTCCCTGGGGCTACCTTTTATCACTCTAAGGAAGAGACCCTGCCAGGCTGCCTTTGGCTGAAAATCACAAGGGGCTGGAAAGTCCTACCTGGAAAGTCAGTGGAAGAGGCCACAGTGCCTAGGCCCCAGCGCCCGGTTAGGGCTTCCCCAAGCAAGAGAACCTCAGGGAACACTCCTCAGAGCTATTGCCCCATGTGTGCTCTTTATCAGAGAGCTCTTGAGACTAGGTCTGTTCTAAATGGGAAACTGAGGCCCTGGGAGCAGACCCATTGTTGTGGCTTCTTCACAGACAAACCCTTCTTGCACCAGGGAAGATTGAATAAGCACTCCCTTGGGCTACCTTTTATGACTCTAAGGAAGAGACCCTGAAACGCTGCTTTTGGGCTGAGAATCACAAGGGGCTGGGAAGTGCTACCTGGAAAGTCAGTTCTAGGGGACATGGTGCCTAGGTCCCAAAGCCCAGGTAAGGCTTCAACAGTGCCCTGGAACGTGAAGGCACCCTCCACAGCGCTTTTTCCACATGCCTGCTCTGTAGCAGAGAGCTCTGGAGACTAGTCCTGGTCTGAATGGGAAACTGAGGCCTGGATGCAAACCCATTGTTGTGGCGCCTTAACAGCCAAACACCTCTTGCAGCAGGGAAGATGGAATAAGCACTCCCTTGGGCCACCTTTTATGACTCTAAGGAAGAGATCCTGAAACGCTGCTTTGGGGCTGAAAATTACAAGAGGCTCACAAGTGCTACCTGGAAAGTCAGTTGTAGGGGCCATAGTGCCTAGGACCTAAAGCCCAGGAAATGCTTCGACAGTGCCCTGGAACGTGAAGGCACCCTCCAGAGCGCTTTTCCCACATGTCTGCTCTGTAGCAGAGAACTCTGGAGACTAGGCATGGTCTCACTCGGAAACTGAGGCATGGAGGCAAACCCACGGTTGTGGCGTCTTAACAGTCAAACACCTCTTGCAACAGGGAAGGTTGAATAAGCACTCCCTTGGGCTACCTTTTATCACTCTAAGGAAGACACCCCGCCATGCTGAATTTGACCGGAAAATCACAAGTGCTGGGAAGTGCTACCTGGAAAGTCAGTTGTAGGCGACATAGTGCCTAGGTCCCAAAGCCCAAGTAAGGCCTCGACAGTGCCCTGGAACATGAAGGCACCCTCCACAGCGCTTTTTCCACATGTCTGCTCTGTAGCAGAGAGCTCTGGAGACTAGGCCTGGTCTGACGGGGAAACTGAGGCCTGGAGGCAAACACATTGTTGTGGCATCTTAACAGCCATACACCTCTTGCATCAGGGAAGATTGAATAAGCACTCCCTTGGGCTACTTTTTATGACTCTAAGGAAGAGACCCTGCCAGGCTGCCTTTGGCTGAAAATCACAAGGGGCTGGAAAGTGCTACCTGGAAAGTCAGTGGAAGTGGTCACAGTGCCTAGGCCCCAGCACCCGGGTAGGGCTTCCCCAAGCCAAGGAACCTCAAGGAACACTCCTCAGAGCTATTGCCCCATGTGTGCTCTGTAGCAGAGAGCTCTTGAGACTAGGTCTGTTCTGACTGGGAAACTGAGGCCCTGGGAGCAGACACATTGTTGTGGCTTCTTCACAGACAAACACCTCTTGCACCAGGGAGGATTGAATAAGCACTCCCTTTAGGTAACTTTTATGACTCTAAGGAAGACACCCTGCCAGGCTGCCTTTGGCTGAAAATCACAAGGGGCTGGAAAGTGCTACCTGGAAAGTCAGTGGAAGAGGCCACAGTGCCTAGGCCCCAGCTCCCAGGTACTGCTTCCCCAATCCAGGGAACCTCAAGGATCCCTCCTTAGAGCTATTGCCCCATGTGTGCTCTGTAACAGAGAGCTCTTGAGACTAGGGTTGTTCTGACTGGGAAACTGAAGCCCTGGGAGCAGAACAATTAGAGTGGCTTCTGAACACCCCAACACTTGCTGTTCGGGGGAGGATGGAAAAAGCAATACCTTGTGCTGCCTTTGCTTCCTTCATGGAATAGAGACTGCCACGCCGCGCTCTGGCTGAAAATCACATTGGGCTGTGAATGATACCTGGGAAGTCAGTTTGTAGGGGTCATAGCGAGTAGGGCCGACCACACATTTAAGGCTTCGACAATGCCCTGGAAAGTGAAGGCACCCTCTACAGGGCTTTTTCCACATGTCTGCTATGTAGAAGTGAGCTCTGGAGACTAGGCCTGATCTGACCACGAAACTCAGGGCTGGAGGCAAACCCATTGTTGTGGCGTCTTAAGAGCCAAACACCTCTTGCACCAGGGAAGATTGAATAAGAACTCCCTTGGGCTACCTTTTATGACTCTAAGGAAGAAACCCTGCCAGGCTGCCTTTGGCTAAAAATCACAAGGGGTTGTAAAGTGCTACCTGGAAAGTCAGTAGAAGAGTCCACAGTGCCTAGGCCCCACTGCCCCGGTAGGGCTTCCCCAAGCCAGGGAACCTCAAGGAACACGCCTCAGAGCTATTGCCCCATGTGTGGTCTGTAGCAGAGAGCTCTTGAGACTAGGTCTGTTCTGACTGGGAAAGTAAGACCCTGGGAGCAGACTCATTGTTGTGGCTTCTTCACAGGCAAACACCTCTTGCACCAGGGAAGATTGAATAAGCACTCCTTTGGGCTACCTTTTATGACTCTAAGGATGAGACCCTGAAACGGTGCTTTGGGGCTGAAAATCACAAGGGGCTGGAAAGTGCTACCTGGAAAGTCAGTTGTAGGGGCCATAGTGCCTAGGTCCCAAAGACGAGGTAAGGCTTTGACAGTGCCCTGGAACATGAAGGCACCCTCCACATCGCTTCTTCCACATGTCTGCTCTGTAGCAGAGAGCTCTTGAGACTATGTGCTTTCTGACTTGGAAACCGAGGCCCTGGGAACAGACCCATTGTTGTGGCTTGTTAACAGACAAACAACTCTCTCACAAGGGAAGATTGAATAAGCACCCTTTGGGCTACCTTTTATGACTCTAAGTAAGAGACCCTGAAACGCTGCTTTGCGGCTGAAAATCACAAGGGGCTGGGAAGTGCTACCTGGAAAGTCAGTTGTAGGGACCATAGTGCCTAGGTCCCAAAGCCCAGGTAAGGCTTCGACAGTGCCCTGGAACGTGAAGGCACCCTCCACAGCGCTTTTTCCACATGTCTGCTCTGTATCAGAGAGCTTTGGAGATTAGGCCTTGTCTGAGCAGGAAACTGAGGCCTGAGGCAAACCCATTGTTGTGGTGTCTTAACAGCCAAACACCTCTTGCACCTGGGAAGATTGAATAAGCACTCCCTTGGGCTACCTTTTATGACTCTAAGGAAGAGACCCTGACAGGCTGACTTTGGCTGAAAGTCACAAGGGACTGGAAAGTCTTACCTGGAAAGTCAGTGGAAGAGGCCACAGTGCCTAGGCCCCAGTGCCGGGGTAGGGATTCCCTAAGCCAGGGAACCTCAAGGAACACTCCTCAGAGCTATTGCCCCATGTGTGCTCTGTAGCAGAGAGCTCTTGAAACTAGGTCTGATCTGACTGGGAAACTGAGGCCCTGGGAGCAGACCCATGGTTGTGGGTTCGTCACAAACAAACATTTCTTGTACCAGGGAAGATGGAATAAGCATTCCCTTGGGCTACCTTTTATGAATCTAGGGAAGAGACCCTTCCAGGCTGCCTTTGGCTGAAAATCACAAGGGGCTGGAAAGTGCTACCTGGAAAGTCAGTGGAAGAAGCCACCGTGCCTAGTCCCCAGCGCCCGGTTAGGGCTTCCCCAAGCCAGGGAACCTCTAGGAACACTCCTCAGAGCTATTGCCCCATGTGTGCTCTGTAGCAGAGAGCTCTTGAGACTAGGTCTGTTCTGACTGGGAAACCGAGGCCCTGGGAACAGACCCATTGTTGTGGCTTGTTAACAGACAAACAAGTCTCTCACCAGGGAAGATTGAATAAGCACCCTTTGGGCTACCTTTTATGACTCTAAGTAAGAGACCCTCAAACGCCGCTTTGGGGCTGAAAATCACAAGGGGCTGGGAAGTGCTACCTGGAAAGTCAGTTGTAGGGACCATAGTGCCTAGGTCCCAAAGCCCAGGTAAGGCTTCGACAGTGCCATGGAAAGTGAAAGCACCCTCCACAGCGCTTTTTCCACATATCTGCTCTGTAGCAGAGAGCTCTGAAGACAAGGCCGGGTCTGACTGGGTAACTGAGGCCTGGAGGCAAACTCATTGTTGTGGAGTCTTAACAGCCAAACACTTCTTGCACCTGGGAAGATTGAATAAGCACTCCCTTGGAATACCTTTTATGACTCTAAGGAAGACACCCTGCCAGGCTGCCTTTGGCTGAAAATCACAAGGGGCTGGAAAGTGCTACCTGGAAAGTCAGTGGAAGAAGCCACCGTGCCTAGTCCCCAGCGCCCGGTTAGGGCTTCCCCAAGCCAGGGAACCTCTAGGAACACTCCTCAGAGCTATTGCCCCATGTGTGCTCTGTAGCAGAGAGCTCTTGAGACTAGGTCTGTTCTGACTGGGAAACCGAGGCCCTGGGAACAGACCCATTGTTGTGGCTTGTTAACAGACAAACAACTCTCTCACCAGGGAAGATTGAATAAGCACCCTTTGGGCTACCTTTTATGACTCTAAGTAAGAGACCCTCAAACGCCGCTTTGGGGCTGAAAATCACAAGGGGCTGGGAAGTGCTACCTGGAAAGTCAGTTGTAGGGACCATAGTGCCTAGGTCCCAAAGCCCAGGTAAGGCTTCGACAGTGCCCTGGAACGTGAAGGCACCCTCCACAGCGCTTTTTCCACATGTCTGCTCTGTAGCAGAGAGCTCTGGAGACTAGGCCTGTTCTGAATGGGAAACTGAGGCCTGGAGGCAAACCCATTGTTGTGGCGTCTTAACAGCCAAACACCTCTTGCACATGGGAAGATTGAAAAAGCACTCCCTTGGGCTACCTTTTATGACTCTAAGGAAGAGACCCTGCCTGGCTGCTTTTGGCTGAAAATCACAAGGGGCTGGAAAGTGCTACCTGGAAAGTCAGTGGAAGAGGCCACAGTGCCTAGGCCCCAGCGCCCGGGTAGGGCTTCCCCAAGCCAGGGAACCTCAAGGAACACCCCTCCTAGCTACTGCCTCATGTGTCCTCTGTAGCAGAGAGCTCTTGAGACTAGGTCTGTTCTGACTTGAAAATTGCGGCCCTGGGAGCAGACCCATTGTTGTGGCTTCTTCACAGACAAACACCTCTTGCACCAGGGAAGATTGAATAAGCACTCCATTGGGCTACCTTTTATGACTCTAAGGAAGAGACCCTGAAACGCTGCTTTGGGGCTGAAAATCACAAAGGGCTGGGAAGTGCTACCTGGAAAGTCAGTTGTAGGGGCCATAGTGCCTAGGTCCCAAAGCCCAGGTAAGGCTTTGACAGTGCCCTGGAACGTGAAGGCACCCTCCACAGCACTTTTTCCACATGTCTGCTCTGTAGCAGAGAGCTCTGGAGACTAGGCCTGGTCTGACTGGGAAACTGAGGCCCTGGAGGCAAACACATTGTTGTGGCCTCTTAACAGCGAAAATCTCTTGGACCAGGGAAGACTGAATAAGCACTCCCTTGGGCTACCTTTTATGACTCTAAGGAAGAGACCCTGCCAGGCTGCCTTTGGCTGAAAATCACAAGGGGCTGGAAAGTGCTACCTGGAAAGTCAGTGGAAGAGGCCACAGTGCCTAGGCCCCAGCGCCCGGTTAGGGCTTCCCCAAGCCAAGAGAACCTCAGGGAACACTCCTCAGAGCTATTGCCCCATGTGTGCTCTGTATCAGAGAGCTCTTGAGACTAGGTCTGTTCTGAATGGGAAACTGAGGCCCTGGGAGCAGACCCATTGTTGTGGCTTCTTCACAGACAAACACTTCTTGCACCAGGGAAGATTGAATAAGCACTCCCTTGGGCTACCTTTTATGACTCTAAGGAAGAGACCCTGAAACGCTGCTTTTGGGCTGAAAATCACAAGGGGCTGGGAAGTGCTACCTGGAAAGTCAGTTGTAGGGGACATGGTGCCTAGGTCCCAAAGCCCAGGTAAGGCTTCAACAGTGCCCTGGAACGTGAAGGCACCCTCCACAGCGCTTTTTTCCACATGTCTGCTCTGTAGCAGAGAGCTCTGGATACTAGGTCTGGTCTGAATGGGAAACTGAGGCCTGGATGCAAAACCATTGTTGTGGCGCCTTAACAGCCAAACACCTCTTGCACCAGGGAAGATGGAATAAGCACTCCCTTGGGCCACCTTTTATGACTCTAAGGAAGAGACCCTGAAACGCTGCTTTGGGGCTGAAAATTACAAGGGGCTCACAAGTGCTACCTGGAAAGTCAGTTGTAGGGGGCCATAGTTCCTAGGCCCTAAAGCCCAGGAAATGCTTCGACAGTGCCCTGGAACGTGAAGGCACCCTCCAGAGTGCTTTTTCCCACATGTCTGCTCTGTAGCAGAGAGCTCTGGAGACTAGGTCTGTTCTGACTGGGAAACTGAGGCCCTGGAGGCAGACCCACGGTTGTGGCGTCTTAACAGCCAAACACCTCTTGCACCAGGGAAGATTGAATAAGCACTCCTTGGGGCTACCTTTTATGACTCTAAGGAAGAGACCCTGCCATGCTGCCTTTGGCTGAAAAAATCACAAGGGGCTGGGAAGTGCTACCTGGAAAGTCAGTTGTAGGCGGCCATAGTGCCTAGGTCCCAAAGCCCAGGTAAGGCTTCGACAGTGCCCTGGAACATGAAGGCACCCTCCCTAGCGCTTTTTTCCACATGTCTGCTCTGTAGCAGAGAGCTCTGGAGACTAGGCCTGGTCTGACTGGGAAACTGAGGCCCTGGGAGCAAACCCATTGTTGTGGCTCTTCACAGCCAAACACACCTCTCTTGCACCAGGGAAGATTGAATAAGCACTCCCTTGGGCTACCTTTTATGACTCTAAGGAAGAGACCCTGCCAGGCTGCCTTTGGCTGAAAATCACAAGGGGCTGGAAAGTGCTACCTGGAAAGTCAGTGGAAGAGGCCACAGTGCCTAGGCCCCAAAGCCCAGGTAGGGCTTCCCCAAGCCAGGGAAACCTCAAGGAACCCTCCTCAGAGCTATTGCCCCATGTCTGCTCTGTAGCAGAGAGCTCTGGAGACTAGGGTCTGTTCTGACTGGGAAACTGAGGCCCTGGGAGCAGACCCATTGTTGTGGCTTCTTCACAGCCAAACACCTCTTGCACCAGGGAAAGATTGAATAAGCACTCCCTTGGGTGCTACCTTTTATGACTCTAAGGAAGAGACCCTGCCAGGCTGCCTTTGGCTGAAAATCACAAGGGGCTGGAAAGTGATACCTGGAAAGTCAGTGGTAAATAGGCCACAGTGCCTAGGCCCCACAAGCCCAGATGGTAAGGCTTCTGGACAGTGGCCTGGACCACGAAACTCAGGGCTGAAGGCAAACCTCATTGGAACGTCTCCTCAGAGCTATTGCCCCATGTGTGCTCTGTAGCAGAAGAGCTCTGGAGACTAGGTCTGTTCTGACATGGGAAAACTGAGGCCTGAAGGGAGCAGAGCCATTGTGGTTGTGGCGTGTTAACAGCCAAAAGACACCTCTTGCACCAGGGGAAGATTGAATAAGCACTCCTCCTTTGGCTACCTTTTATGACTCTAAGGAAGAGACCCTGAAAACGGCTGCTTTGGGGCTGAAAATCACAAGGGGCTGGGAAGTGCTACCTGGAAAGTCAGTTGTAGGGACCTTAGTGCCTAGGTCCCAAAGCCCAGGTAAGGCTTTGACAGTGCCCTGGAACGTGAAGGCACCCTCCACAGCGCTTTTTCCACATGTCTGCTCTGTAGCAGAGAGCTCTGGAGACTAGGTCTGGTCTGACTGGGAAACTGAGGCCCTGGGAGGCAGAACCCATTGTTGTGTGGAGTCTTAACAGCCAAACACCTCTTGCACCAGGTAAGATTGAATAAGCACTCCCTTGGGCTACCTTTTATGACTCTAAGGAAGAGATCCTGCCAGATTGCCTTTGGGCTGAAAATCACAAGGGGCTGGAAAGTGCTACCTGGAAAATCAGTGGAAGAGGCCACAGTGCCTAGGCCCCACTGCCCGGTTAGGGCTTCCCCCAAGCCCTGGAACCTCAGGGAACACTCCTCAGAGCTATTGCCCCATGTTTGCTCTGTATCAGAGAGCTCTGGAGACTAGGTCTGTTCTGAAATGGGAAAACTGAGGCCCTGGGAGCAGACCCATTGTTGTGGCTTCTTAACAGACAAACACCTCTTGCACCAGGGAAGATTGAATAAGCACTCCCTTGGGCTACCTTTTATGACTCTAAGGAAGAGACCCTGAAACGCTGCTTTTGGGCTGAAAATCACAAGGGGCTGGAAAGTGCTACCTGGAAAGTCAGTTGTAGGGGCCATGGTGCCTAGGTCCCAAAGCCCAGGTAAGGCTTCAACAGTGCCCTGGAACGTTAAGGCACCCTCCACAGCGCTTTTTCCACATGTCTGCTCTGTAGCAGAGAGCTCTGGAGACTAGGTCTGATCTGAATGGGAAACTGAGGCCCTGGATGCAAACCCATTGTTGTGGCGCCTTAACAGCCAAACACCTCTTGCACCAGGGAAGATGCAATAAGCACTCCCTTGGGCCACCTTTTATGACTCTAAGGAAGAGACCCTGCCAAACGCTGCCTTTGGGCTGAAAATTACAAGGGGCTGGAAAGTGCTACCTGGAAAAAGTCAGTGGTGTAGGGGCCATAGTGCCTAGGACCCAAAGCCCAGGAAATGCTTCGACAGTGCCCTGGAACGTGAAGGCACCCTCCAGAGCCCTTTTCCCCATGTGTGCTCTGTAGCAGAGAGCTCTGGAGACTAGGTCTGTTCTGAATGGGAAACGAGGCCCTGGGAACAAACCCATTGTTGTGGCGTTTTAACAGCCAAACACCTCTTGCAACAGGGAAGATTGAATAAGCACTCCCTTGGGCTACCTTTTATGACTCTAAGGAAGACACCCCGCCATGCTGAATTTGTCCGGAAAATCACAAGGGCTGGGAAGTGCTACCTGGAAAGTCAGTTGTAGGCGCCATAGTGCCTAGGTCCCAAAGCCCAGGTAAGGCCTCGACAGTGCCCTGGAACATGAAGGCACCCTCCACAGCGCTTTTTCCACATGTCTGCTCTGTAGTTGAGAGCTCTGGAGACTAGGCCTGGTCTGACGGGCAAACTGAGGCCTGGAGGCAAACACATTGTTGTGGCGTCTTAAAAGCCAAACACCTCTTGCATCAGGGAAGATTGAATAAGCACTCCCTTGGGCTACTTTTTATGACTCTAAGGAAGAGACCCTGCCAGGCTGACTTTGGCTGAAAATCACAAGGGGCTGGAAAGTGATGCCTGGAAAATCAGTGGAAGAGGCCACAGTGCCTAGGCCCCAGGGCCCGGGTAGGGCTTCCGCAAGCCAGGGAACCTCAAGGAACACTCCTCAGAGCTACTGCCCTTTGTGTGCTCTGCAGCAGAGAGCTCTTGAGACTAGGTCTGTTTGAATGGAAAACTGAGGCCCTGGGAGCAGACCCATTGGTGTGGCTTCTTCACAGACAAACATCTCTTGCACCAGGGAAGATGGAATAAGCACTCCCTTGGGATACCTTTTATGACACTAAGGAAGAGAGCCTGAAACGCTGCTTTGGGGATGAAAATCACAGGGGGCTGGGAAGTGCTACCTGGAAAGTCAGATGTAGGGGCCATAGTGCCTAGGTCCCAAAGTCCAGGTAAGGCTTCGACAGTGCCCTGGAACGTGAAGGCACCCTGCACAGCGCTTTTTCCACATGTCTGCTCTGTAGCAGAGAGATCTGGAGACCAGGCCTCTTCTGACTTGGAAACAGAGGCCTGTAGGCAAACCTACTGTTGTTTTGTCTTAACAGCCAAACACAACTTGCACCTGGGAAGATTGAATAAGCAATCCCTTGGGCTACCTTTTATGACTCTAAGGAAGAGACCCTGCCAGGCTGCCTTTGGCTGAAAATCACAAGGGGCTGGAAAGTGCTACCTGGAAAGTCAGTGGAAGAGGCCATAGTGCCTAGGCCCCACCGCCCGGGTAGGGCTTCTCCAAGCCAGGGAACCTCATGGGACACTCCTCAGAGCTATTGCCCCATGTGTGCTCTATAGCAGAGAGCTCCTCAGTCTAGGTCTGTTCTGACTGCGAAAATTAGGCCCTGGGATCAGACCCATTGTAGTGGTTTCTTCACAGAAAAACACCTCTTGCACCAGGGAAGATTGAATAAGCACTCCCTTGGGCTACCTTTTATGACTCTAAGGAAGAGACCCTGAAACGCTGCTTTGGGGCTGAAAATCAAAAGGGGCTAGGAAGTGCTACCTCGAAAGTCAGTTGTAGGGGCCATAGTGCCTAGGTCCCAAGGCTCAGGTAAGGCTTCGACAGTGCCCTGGAACGTGAAGGCACCTTCCACAGCCCTTTTTCCACATGTCTGCTCTGTAGCAGAGATCTCTGGAGAGTAGGCATGGTCTGACTGGGAAACTGAGGCATGGAGACACTCCCATTTTTGTGGCTTCTTAACAGTAAAACACCTCTTGCACCAGGGAAG
The DNA here is from genome assembly GCA_024291935.2 of Okapia johnstoni. NCBI lineage: Eukaryota > Metazoa > Chordata > Mammalia > Artiodactyla > Giraffidae > Okapia > Okapia johnstoni. The sequence continues at coordinate 902 of JAGTYA010000327.1, read as the reverse complement.
ATTGAATAAGCATTCCCTTGGGCTACTTTTTATGACTCTAAGGAAGAGACCTTGAAACTCTGCTTTGGGTCTGAAAATCAAATGGGGCTGTGAAGTGCTACCTGGAATATCAGCTGTAGGGGTGATAGTCCCTAGGGCCCAAAGGCCAGATAAGGCTTCAACAGAGCCCTGGAACGTGAAGGTACCCTCCACAGCGCTTTTTCCACATGTCTGCTCTGTATCAGAGAGCTCTGGAGACTAGGCCCGGTCTGAATGGGAAACTGAGGCCTGGAGGCAAACCCATTGTTGTGGCGTCTTAACAGCCAAACACCTCTTGCACCAGGGAAGATGGAATAAGCACTCAATTGGGCTACCTATTATGGCTCTACGGATGAGAACCTGCCATGCTGCCTTTGGCTGAAAATCACATGGGGCTGGGAACACTCCTAAGAGTTATTGCCCCATGTGTGCTCTGTAGCAGAGAGCTCGCGTGACTAGGCCTGGTCTGACTAGGAAACTGAGGTCCTGGGAGGAACCCTTGGTTGTGGCTTCTGAACAGCCCAACACTGGATGTGGGAAGGCGGATTGAATCAGCACTCCCTTGGGCTGCATTTACTCCCTCCAAAGAAGACAGCCTGCTAGGCCGCATTTGACCAGAAAATCACATTGGACTGGGAAGTGCTAACATGGAAGTCAGTTTTCAGCGGTTGGAGTGCCTAGTCCCCACTTCCAGGGTAGGGCTTTCCCAGTGCCTGGGAACATCAAGGAAGCCTCCACACCACTGTTTCCCCTCGTGTGCTCTGTAGAAGAGAGCTTGCGTGACTAGGCCTGTTCTGACTTGAGAAATGAAGCCCTGGAAAAGCCCCAGGGTTTTGTTGTCTGAAGAGCTTCTCTCTTGAACCGCGAGGGAAGCCTGAAAACGA